>JACXGI010002810.1:41124-69508 GCA_016801175.1 Esox masquinongy | reverse complement strand
TGACACCTTGCACAAGGAGGGCAAGACACAAAAGGTCATTGCTAAAGAGGCTGGCTGTTCACAGAGCTCTGTGTCCAAGCACATTAATAGAGAGGCGAAGGGAAGGAAAAGATGTGGTAGAAAAAAGTGTACAAGCAATAGGGATAACCGCACCCTGGAGAGGATTGTGAAACAAAATCCATTCAAAAATGTGGGGGAGTTTCACAAAGAGTGGACTGCAGCTGGAGTCAGTGCTTCAAGAACCACCACGCACAGACGTATGCAAGACATGGGTTTCAGCAGTCGCATTCCTTGTGTCAAGCCACTCTTGAACAAGACACGGCGTCAGAAGGGTCTCGTCTGGGCTAAAGACAAAAAGGACTGGACTGCTGCTGAGTGGTCCAAAGTTATGTTCTCTGATGAAAGTAAATTTTGCATTTCCTTTGAAAATCAAGGTCCCAGAGTCTGGAGGAAGAGAGGAGAGGCCCAGAATCCACGTTGCTTGAAGTCCAGTGTAAAGTTTCCACAGTCAGTGATGGTTTGGGGTGCCATGTCATCTGCTGGTGTTGGTCCACTGTGTTTTCTGAGGTCCAAGGTCAACGCAGCCGTCTACCAGAAAGTTTTAGGGCACTTCATGCTTCCTGCTGCTGACCAACTTTATGGAGATGCAGATTTCATTTTCCAACAGGACTTGGCACCTGCACAGAGTGCCAAAGCTACCAGTACCTGGTTGAAGGACCATGGTATCCCTGTTCTTAATTGGCCAGCAAACTCGCCTGACCTTAACCCTATAGAAAATCTATGGGGTATTGTGAAGAGGAAGATGCGATACGCCAGACCCAACAATGCAGATGAGCTGAAGGCCACTATCAGAGCAACCTGGGCTCTCATAACACCTGAGCAGTGCCACAGACTGATCGACTCCATGCCACGCCGCATTGCTGCAGTAATTCAGGCAAAAGGAGCCCCAACTGAGTATTGAGTGCTGTACATGCTCATACTTCTCATGTTCATACTTTTCAGTTGGCCAACATTTCTAAAAATCCTTTTTTTGTATTGGTCTTAAGTAATATTCTAATTTTCGGAGATACTGAATTTGGGATTTTCATTAGTTGTCAGTTTTAATCATCACAATTAAATAAAATAAACATTTGAAATATATCAGTCTGTGTGTAATGAATGAATATAATATCCAAGTTTCACTTTTTGAATGGAATTACTGAAATAAATCAACTTTTTGATGATATTCTAATTATATGACCAGCACCTGTACTGTAGGTGAGAAGCAGACACTGAAGTATATATACTGTAGATGAGAAGCAGACACTGAGGTATATATACAGAAGGTGAGAAGCAGACACTGAGGTGGATATACTGTAGGTGAGAAGCAGACACTGAGGTATATATACTGTAGGTGAGAAGCAGACACTGAGGTATATATACTGTAGGTGAGAAGCAGACACTGAGGTATATATACTGTAGGTGAGAAGCAGACACTGAGGTATATATACAGTAGGTGAGAAGCAGACACTGAGGTATATATACTGTAGGTGAGAAGCAGACACTGAGGTGGATATACAGTAGGTGAGAAGCAGACACAGGTATATATACTGTAGGTGAGAAGCAGACACAGGTATATATACAGTAGGTGAGAAGCAGACACTGAGGTGTATATACAGTAGGTGAGAGGCAGACACTGAGGTATATATACAGTAGGTGAGAAGCAGACACTGAGGTGGATATACAGTAGGTGAGAAGCAGACACTGAGGTGGATATACTGTAGGTGAGAAGCAGACACACATCCTGTGGCTACACAGCCGTCGATGAGAAACACTGTTGATAGTCATACAATCCGCTCCCCACCGTATACACAGATGTGATTGTGTGTAATGCTTTGACAGATTTGACTGGTCGCCAGTCCTCCTGGACTCAGCTCCTCCACATCCAGTCCGTCCTAGTCTTTGCTGTGTTTGCAGTTGTGGCCGTTACAGCTGCCTTATTCATAGGTAACTAATTACCCCTGCCAATATAATTCACTTACCAGTCAGTTGATGTCTCCTATGCAGTTTCGATGTACTGTAGTTACTAAAACCTCTGAATGTATGTTTCAGTGTACAACTCCTACATGCAGAGAGGCCCTGTGGTCAGCCAGTACCCAATCACACACAACACAGGTTAGTGCATGTTCTTTTACACCACATTGCAATGAATACATGGTTGATTGACCAGCTCATTCCCCTAGGGATTTTTTCCAATGGTCTTCATGTTGGTTTAGTCCCAGATTCCTGCTTTGGTTAATGCTCATAGGATGAGTCAACATCCTTTTACCGGGAAGGCTGGTTATTTTGTAAGGGCCAGGCAAAAGGCTTTCTGTGGCCCACAAATTAAGCGTCTGAACCAGATTCAGGAAGCGTTTTATTGCCAAGTAAGTTTCATAACAAACAAGGAATTTGTTCTGGCCCATTAGTGCAACAATTTATACAAAAGAAATAAAAACAAAAAGTGGACTGAAAAATATGCAAGGTGCAAGATTTGTCCAGTGGAGCGTTGTGTGTACGTGGGGAGCAGGCCATAATCAGTTTGGTTCTGGGCGCATGTTCATGAGGCCTATAATTATAGGTCTATAAAAACAAGACAAATGTTTTAATGCTTCAAAGCCAGGAAGTTGAACAGTATCAGGCAGCTAAATGTTAGCTTGTGCTTGATTTGTTTTTCAGTGGACGGCAGCATGGCGCTGCATTTCTCTCCATGGATCAGACCCTCGTCCTCAGCCACAGAACGGACCCTCCACAGACGTAGCTGGCTCTGGAGCCTACGATAACAACTGTACTGCATATTAACATTAGCCTGGAAGTGGCAACTAGCCATGATAAAACATTTAAAACTGTGTCTTTGAGTTTTGCATTAGTCTGTGTTAAAATGTTCCCCAGATTCAATTGGAAGCTCATAGCCCATAGATATGATGGCCCGGTTCTAGTAGGAGGATTATCTGACAGTGTTAACATAGAATTCATTTATATTTGAGATGCTCAGTTGGTTACATTACTATGCCAGCTTTATCTTTTCTCAGGACTTGTGTGTTTTAAACCTTAATCAAAGACTAGTACACAGGATTCTTTAACGAAAAAAACTAAACTTTAATAAATGAAAGACAGGTGGAGTATTGGCGTTACAGCGGTCATTCCAGGACGCCGTCTGTGTGGACACAGCGAAGCTCAACACCGTAATATACATTTCTCTCATCAGTTTAACATTTTCTTTTTTCCTTGTGTAGCAACTTCCTGAGCAGGGTCACTGCAAAACCTGTCATCCAATCCTGTCTCTCCGTCCGACGAGGTCCATTTAGAGACTAGTGCTGTTTTCTCCTGAATGAGCATCCTGGGTAACATAAGGGAAAAGGAGTTAGTTCTGGTACCAGACATATCTCATCAGCACATCACCATGTGGCTGTGAGATTACTATAGACAACACGCTTCTGTAAGGAAAATCAGGGGATCCAACTATTATCAAGACCAGATACCGCAACTAAGGTAATGACTAAAACAAACATGGCCTTTTGTATCATTTACAAGATCCAGAGCAACTAGTACAGAACAACAGGTTTCACCTAGACCACACAGGGCATTCAATCTTGTGATCCTTTGGTTAATGGTCAGATGTATGGTCACTATGCTATCTACTGCCTGCTTTCAACTTGTTCAGCAAACTCCAGTTACTTTCCTCCATGCTCTCTGTCTATATAACTGAGGAATGTGGCTGTGTAGATGCAACTCTTTTGCAGTAGAATAGTATGCTAAATTAAATGAAAGGGGAGGTCTCTCGCCCACTAGCCGCAAGGTAGAAAGACATGAAAAGTGTGTATTACAAGCATTCACTAAGGACACCTTGTTTGCCAGGGCCATCAATCATTAAGACTACAACAATATTTGACCAACTCAGACTTCTAATACAGGAAACAGTATAGCACCAAACTATCAGTGTTAGCAAACAAGACTGTCCCCTGGCAACAGCATACACCCTGCACCTTGTTGCCATTTTAAATCTCAGAGGAGGAATCCTTGTGAAAACAAAGTTGTCAAAAAACAAACCAAATGCATTCAACTTGATCAAAAAGCACATGGACACATTGGTCCAATCCAAAAGATGGAACCCTACACACAGGGCAATGTCCCTGTCTCGGCACTGATTTATAAGCCAGAGGGAAGAGAACCCTCTACTGGCCCTCCAATATCACTTCCAGCAGCTTCTGGGCTTTCATCCATGGCCGACCCTGCTTCCATTCGGGCTTTTTTTTTTACAAAAATTACAATTTTAGCCTAAGGGCAGTGCTACACAGCAGCCATCGCTGCTACACAATGGCTGAAACAGCCATCGCTGCTACACAATGGCTGAAACAGCCATCGCTGCTACACAATGGCTGAAACAGCCATCGCTGCTACACAATGGCTGAAACAGCCATCGCTGCTACACAATGGCTGAAACAGCCATCGCTGCTACACAATGGCTGAAACTGCCATCGCTGCTACACAACAGTGAACAACTGTGAACTCAGTCTCGCTCTTCTCTAACTTACTAGGTTCTGACCCAACTAGGGAGTTGTTCCTAGCCTCTGTGCATCAATTCTTGTTGTGGCTTTCACTTTGGGCTTGTAGACTGGGTGTCTGTATAAGCACCTTGTGATAACTGCTGATGTAAAAAGGGCTTCATAAAATACATTTGATATATTTGATCAATGGACATTTCCATCCTGTCTGTTGGTAGCACATGTTCTTGCAGCTGTAGTTATTGAAAGGAATCCGTGGAGACTCCTTACAAATGTAAACAACCACAAGGTTACTGTATGCCTTGTTTGACACCCATTCACCCTGGGGACAATGAATGGGCAACACAAAGGCAAAACAACCTATTCTTCAGTGTTTGTCCACCCCGAATAGTGTGTGGAAGACCGGGGGTGTTTGTATAGTACCTTCTGTGAGGCGTGCTTTTCCCCCTGTAGGTTGACACAGGACTGTGGAGCATCCGACACACAGTACGACTGTCTGGGCATGACTGAAAACTGTCGTTATCTTATAGCATCCTGTAAACAACCACACACAGGTCGGAAACATTCAGAGTTTAATAGCGTTAAAACTGACTTCAAAAACCCCTCGCAATTTTACTTAGTGAATGACTCGCGTTCGGAACCGATAATCACACAAATTATCTGACGTGTTCTTGTAGTTGCAGTTTAAAGGAATCGGTGAAGACTACTTTTAAACACAGACAACCAACAAGGTTACTGTTTGCCTTGGTTGACACCTCATTCACTATGGAGACAATGAACGGGCAACACAAAGGCAAAATGGTAAACAACCACACATCACACTAGAAATAAGTCAGTTGACTCGTGTTCCTTTAAACCCATCAGCGGGCCCCAAATGTTTCACATTAGTTTTAACCTTAGACATACCAACTAATCATCAAGCATTTCTTAGTTATTGAACAAACTGTTAGTTTAGGATTTAAACAAAAGTGAAACGTCTGGGGAGGCCCGAGGTGTAGATTAGATTGTCCCTAGATACCAGCTGGGTTTCTCAAATACACAATGACATAGTACATAGTGGAGTTGAAGCGGGGCTCTGCGATGCGTCGTGCCCAAGAACAGCTCTTAGATGTATATTTTCTGTATACCACACCCCCTCCAGCCTTATTTTTTAAATACAGAGTATCAACAAATGTAGGTTATGCCAGGTGTACACTAGAAGCATTTGGCTGTAAGAAATGTTGCTGTTACATCTATCCAGGGCACTTGCCGACCAACACTAATTTACTGTGAGTGGGGCAGGCGTTAGGGCTAAATTATATTTTCAAACTTGATTTGTGTTTACCAACACAAAATCTGCAATAGTCAACCAGCTACTACTTGAGCTAGTGACATGACTACTGCATCACCCGTACCATGTAAGTGTCAATTCAAGCAGGGGCATTGACACGGTCTAGTCCATTTGCACTTCCTAATAAAGAATCAGATTTCCAATTATTAACCAACAACTTCAAGATGGGCCACGGGGAGACACTAACCTGGACATTTGACATCCATGAAATAGGAATTAGGGCTTTGTACAAGACGCTTCTTCTTGTGACTCCTCTTCTCCTCCTCGGAGGTTGGGTGCAACAGGTCCTTTGCGAGCTGAAGGAAAATGAGAAAACAGAGGGTAGCAATCTTAGAAGTCCAACTGACAGTGTAACAATGTCCATGCAGGAGTTGCAAGATAGTATCATCCGTATCTGGCATACCTCTTGGCACGACCTGATATGCTAACATTTTTCAGATATTGTTCATGACAAAAAGCAGCCTATCAAAAGATTAGTTTGAAATTGAATGTTTTAACCAGAATGGCTGGTAGTGGGTGAATATTTTTGTCATTTATCTGACGCGCTTAACCATTACTGTATACTTATAAATTATAAACATTATTTCTGTCAATATCGCCTAGTCTTAGCTACTTGAGTCCTGGCTAGTAAGGATAACTGCGGCAACTCGTAGTTACTAGGTTGTTACTAGTTTTAGGGGAAACGACGTTGGCTCACTATCAATAATATGTTCACAAATACGCAAATGTATCTAGTTAAAGAACATTGTGTAAGGTCGCAGTCAGTAATATTATAAACAATCAAAAAGTTAAGAAACCCATTTCAGTACATGCTTTCTCTTACATGTACTGTGCGCCGCCATATTGTCAATTCAGCAAAGTCTATAGCAAACGCGTGGCACGCAGTTTAGTATTTTATATTTAAATCTAGGTCGATTGGAATCATCTGGTAGTAACCAAGTAGAAATGCTTAACGCAGTGCAGTGCATTGCTTGATGTGGTCCTGTCATTCGTAAAACACATTTACCTATTTGAAGTTAAGGTTAGATGTGCGGACTTACTGGCATGTTGGCGAGTTCGTAGCGATCGCCGAAAAGAAGGTCCCACCGGAAGTTGACTTTTAATAAATGAACGGGGCTGAATTGCAGGGGCCGGAAGTGTTTCACTCGCCATTACGTGTCAAGAACTAGAGGAAAAAGGAGCCCATGTTTATGAGGTCAAACTCTTTCTACCGAATCACAACACCCCCAAACAGTGCATATCTAATTTTTTATTTTGTCGTGTTTTCCTTGATGACATTAATCATGTCAGTTAATTGTTTTAGGGAAAGGTTTGTCAGTTTGCAACTAATGTTCAACTGATTTGGAGAGGTGTGGGGAGGTTTCGCGAATTAGCAAGCAATTAGGGCAATTGCAACACTTTCTCTTAAGAGAAAATGTAATATTTTTCACCTTGCTGGCAAAAGGATTTGATCTAGCAACCCTCTAGTTACTGGTCAGATGCGCTAAACACTTTATCACAAAATAACTTATGTTATGTAAGGATACACATATTCAGAGGAAGAACATTTGGAAGTAAAAGAACCAGCAATGTTGACTACATTTACGTGGGATAAATTAATTAATATACATTGGATTTGTGTATTCACCCTTTTTGAACTGATCACATTTTCTTGATTTATAAATTGGAATTGAAATTGATTTGTGTTTTTCTAGGAGATTGAACTAGACAAAAGTGCATTTTTACAACCAAAATAAAAATAGTTTTTGCATAAGTTTTCACTCTGTTAATTTAATTACTGTATAGGCTGGGTGTCTTCAAAAGCACTTTATGACAACTGCTGATGTAAAAAGGGCTTTATAATAGAAATTTGATTGAAGCCTACATTACTTTGATTCAAATTTGGTTACATGACTGAGTGACTTAGTGTCAAATTATATGGATTAATTTTTGTAATCACAACGTCAAAGTCTTTTATTTATCAAATGCACTGAATAAAATTGCATCATTCTGCACAATGAAAATCTTGTGACATGGCACACAACATCTACACAGTAGTCATTATCTCTTCTGCCCCCCCATACATGCAACCTGTACAGGTGGCAATTAGCAGTTGGTTTTAGTCTTGAGTTGCCAAATGTCTCCAACAATCCCAAGGGTTTGACTGTGTTTATTTCTAGATTGTTGCAACCAGGGCCGGCCATAGGTATAAGCAACATAAGCAGGCGCTTAGGGCCCCCACTGTTAGGGGTTCCCAGACTGCTAGTGAGCCCTGGACCTCTATGGGAGAGAGGGGCCCCCAAATCAAACGTTGCTTAGGGCCCCCAAAAGGCTAGGGCCGGCACTGGTTGCAGCAGCAACAAGCCATCTGGTGGTCAACCTTGTGTTTGCACTTTGACACGTTTTGATGAGAGCGACCTGTTGTCAGACTGCAAACTTCAGTAGTTTGACAGGTAGAGTTGCAGTCATTGTGTAGATTGAGTAGAGTAGGGGAAAGCATGGAACCTTGCAATCTCCTGTGCTGAGGAGGGGAAGTTATGATAGCTTGAAGATGTGAACAGCTCAACAACTGGTGGTTGAGGGGCCTGAGAGGAAAACTCCAGTCGGTGCCAGTACAGAAGGGCAAGTTTCCAGTGATCTATGTTGTGTATTTGTTGTAGTGAGTTATGCTTATTTATTGTTTAGCTTTAATGTATAGCTTTTTAAAAAATCTAAATCGGCTCGCAGGGCTAAACAGGTTCGGTTTCTGTGTCACTGTTGGTTAGGTGCCTATGAGATGAGGTCTCCAGTAGGTGACAGCAGAGGTGTCTGAAAGATGTAGTGTCTGAGAGATTGGTCTAAGATATTATATTACGAAGATAACGTGCATCTCCCACTGAAATCTCTGATCACACTTGACGCAGTTAGCAATGACCATCGCTCCAAACTGCGCATGTACATACAATCATTCACTTCTTTGATACAAAGAAGTATAATTTTGACAATGAATAAAGTGTTCATTTGCAATTTCACGTGGTTTCACGGGAGTTTCAACTCCCTTAGACATTCGCTCGAATTTGGTGCACTGAACAGGTTTTGCATTTAGATATCGAAAAAATAAAACACTCAAGACATTTTTTCCACTACTCATATTGACTTGTGAAACCAGTCGAAACCCAAAACTCCGGAGTGTCATATTGGTCTGTTTCGCAAGTGTTCCCGGAAGTCTCGCGATGTTGCGCATCTGGATTTAAAACCCTTGCGGGTGAGGTCTGATTCCTACGGGAACTTGGACAGTAGGGCAGGAGAAAGTTTTGGGTCGGAAACGTAGCACGGTCTGGGTGGAATGGACGTATGTTGATCGGACTTTTGAAGAAAATAATATATTATTTTTTAAACTCGATAAGTGGATTAATTGGATTAATAAGGCTTTATGGCACTATAGACTTTGATAGCCGTTGGAGTGAAGCAACATCGTTTGTTCGAACTTTCGTTTTTAACTTGTGTGTGTGTTCTTATTTCTTTTTTTCGGGAAGATCGGAATTTACCGGTGAAGGGAAAAACAAGCGAAGCGGCATATAAACTGCAGGAAAAATGAGTGTAATTTTGACCTTTGTGTATGCTGACTAATATTTTGAAACATTAAGGATAGGCTACTGTACCACTGGTTTTCTACACTAAAGACAGTTTTGATCATTTACATTAAAAACGAATTATGGCGAAGAAGTACGACTTCCTTTTCAAGCTGTTACTCATTGGAGATAGTGGAGTGGGCAAAACATGTCTGATTATTCGATTTGCTGAGGATAACTTCAACTCAACCTACATATCAACCATCGGTATGTGGCCAGACGATGTCCGAATTAATAGGTTTTAGCCTACTTTTAGATCAGTCAAAAAAATATAAGAAACATTTACATTTTTAATTGCTCACACACCCGTGTTATTTGAATTGCTGTGTAATTCCACCTTTTCATTAGGTTCACTCCTCTCTTTCTCACGTTTCCAGTTCTGTCATGTTCATGTCTATACATGTCTCTCTTTCTGCCTTTCTAAATATGCTATCTCAAAATACCCTAAAATGTTGACTTTGCCTCTATTCCTTCTCTCTAACTACCCACCCCCCATTCCTCCTATCGCTTCTATCTCTTTTCAGTCTCTCATTCTCTGAAGAATGGTTGTCCTCCCTTGGCATTCACAGCTGAAGACGCCCCTCTTTGCTTTCTCCCTGTCCGTCCCTGTCCTCCAAGAAACCCAGAAAATAACAAACCCAGAGTGTATGTGTGCACACTTGTGTGTTTTTGGTACAACACAGCAGAATAGTAGAGATAGAGGGGCCGCGGCACAGACTTAACTATCCCACTAAAAGTGTGGTGAACTGAGAATGCCTGTCTCACCCGCCTTTATGCATGGTGAAAGGGTTTAATTGGCATGACCTATATTTGCTGCTATGCCAGATAAGAGCTCTGTCTCTCTGTCAGAGAGTGTGTACTTGTATTTGGGTAAGCTTAACTCTTTGTCCTCCCTTCCTGTTGACCCCCCATCCTCTCTGCAGGGATCGACTTTAAAGTGAAGACGATAGATGTAGAGGGAAAGAAAGTCAAGCTGCAAGTCTGGTAAGATATGAGGCTTCAGGGAAATATGAATTAAATGTCCCGTCACTGTTTATTGTCCTCAGAATGTTATGATCGTAAAGGAATCAATACACAGTTTATCTTTTAACTCCTGCGGGCAATGGATTTGTCTACTTCACTTTTTCAGTGGAAAGGGGAACCTCCCTATGTCCCAAAACAACAGTGTATGATAGGTATACTGTCCAAATGTCACTCAAAGGTACACCACACACTGATTGTAGTACATGTCCAAAGGAATTAAAGTTTTCTGTTTGAATCATATTGTTAGGTTAAAGGCGTGCAACCCTCTATGCAACATTTACGTCACTGAGTTAAGTGAGATGTTGACTGTTCAGGCAAAGCCATTGGTTTATGGCTTCACCCATGTTTAATCTGTCAGGTAACCTGAGTTGCCAATGACTAGTCAAACAACCATCTGAACCATCTGACATCTGAAGCAGCCATAAAGAATTTAATGAACTTGTATAAAACATCTGCTTGTCCCGTATTTCTTGGGATTTAACACCCAGGGTAGAATATCTAGGATCAGGTTACCTTTCTCCAATCCTGACCCTGGCCAGCGGCATTCCATTATGCACCCTACTGCTGGCTCACTTCTTAAGCTAAACAGTCTGAGTGCCAGTAAGAGGGACTTTCCTCTGGTCTATGAAGATACCAGTGCTCCAAGGCCATGTGGACTTCGCCCAGTTCAGCATATCGTCTTTTGGATGGGACGTTACACTGGTCTCCACGTTCTTTACCGTGAGAACATAAGTGTGACCTTAGTGTATTTAGTTTTTGCTGTAGTGTGAATTAAACGATATACTGGAACACTGAAATGGGAGCTTTGAGACTGTATAGAAAATGTACTCTTTAAATTGGGTGCTGCACATTGGAAAGAAAAAAGGTAGAGAAAGAACAGTCACCAACCAACAATGAACACTTCTCCAGGGTGTTCAAAGAGGTGCTCTTGGAAGGAGTTAAAAATGTTTCCCATTGCATTGTGTTTCCAGGGACACAGCAGGACAGGAGAGGTTTAAGACCATCACTACAGCCTACTACAGAGGAGCTATGGTAAGTCTATCTCTCTTGCTCTATCTAGCTTCTTTATATTTTAGTCATTTAGCAGATGCTGTTATTCAGAGCAACTTGTGGTTAGTGGATTTATTTCAAGGTAGTCAGCAACCACACAACCGAGTAATAGTAAGTATATTCAAAGTAGTTATCGGCAAAGTCAGTGCTAGAATAAAGAGTAAAAACAAATGGTAATGAAATTTCAAGCAAATTCTTGCGTTTTAGAAGTTTTCTACAAATGGCTTTTAAATGGATTGTTTGCATGTAGGTGGAGTCTGACTGTAGTTTTGGAGACTTGTTGACCCCAAGTTTCAACCAACTTTTGCAGTTCTCCAACTGTGATTCTTGGGGATTTCTCCACTTCTCTCTATTCACCTTTTCACATGAGAGAACCCCAATTGGTGTTAGTTTATGACCGAAACTACAGCATTAGCACCAAATTGGTTAGAATATTCAGGTTTATTTGAAATTACACAATGAATGTGTCACTCATGTCTCCTGGGATCTTTCAGGGGATCATCCTGGTGTATGATATCACTGATGAGAAGTCCTATGAGAACATTCAGAACTGGATGAAGAGTATCAAGGAGGTGAGAGGGAACTGAAATAAAATACAAGAGTGTTCTGAAAGAGAGGAGAAAAAAGCCATGACACAGGCTAGAAGGAATCTGTCAGGGCAGCATTTTCTCAGGCCACTAGGATGGATTTGGTAGAATACCTGATATATTGCGCAACTTACGTTCTTGAGTCACTGATGGATACCTTCCAGGCAATGGACCGTGACATTCTTCAAATAAACTCATAATATAAACATGCTAGCGTCCATCAATCTGCCATATGCACCGTGACATCAAACAACATGTGTACTGGCAGCCGTACAGAGTGGCTGCACAGGACTTTATTCTGGTTGCTAGACTTCTTATTACCATCTATGGATCACAATAACTAGGGCATACAACTGCAGTACCAGTATATTAATGTAGACCAAAAACTATTTTAGAGATTTCATTTATTTGCATAGTTCTTACTTAAAACTTAAAATCTGTGCTCCATTCCTGCCCACAGCTTGGCTTATTCAAACAGTGAAAGCACCAAACCCCTCATTGTCACTGAGTGGATGAGGGTGGCAGTGATCTTGCTGATGGTTCTGTGATTAACGAATAGCACATTGATCGCAGCTTGATAAACATAATAGTTGAGCTGTCTTGTTGAAAGGGGTATTTGATATTACAATATTACAAAATTGATTTCAGTGAATTCTGCCTAATACTTATTGTCTGTAGTAATGGAATACTCACACATAGAACTTAACACAGTTGTCAAGGACTTGTTCAATATCAGTTCTCCAGTAGGTAAATCATTTCTGTACCTACAGCATTCTATAAAGTCATGTTATTTCTAGGCAAAGATTTTTTTTTAATTGACATTTATCTGAAAAAAATCTAACTTCACGTTTTTATGCTTGTGCTGTTAGTGCTTGCTGAGGCACTGCTAAGGGCAAAGGAAGGGATTGATGTGGAGAGTGATTTTGATGAAAGAGGTGGATACGCTGGTAAAACCTTGAGGACTGCTGCCAACTCACTGTCTTTTACCCTGCAGAATGCTTCAGCAGGGGTCAGCCGGATGTTGCTCGCTAACAAGTGTGACATTGAGGCTAAGAGAAAGGTATCAAAGGAGATGGGGGAAAAGGTAAACCTCTAGATTTGCATTTCTTTTAAAGATATTGCTTTAAATTATACATCCTGCTTTCAAATGGAGTTATGATGCCCTGGTGAAATGTGCGATGAGAGAAAGCTACCATATAATATTGACCTTTCCTCAGTGTTTCTGTTTCTAAACTGTATTCATGAGGTGGTTGTGGATATAATATTGTCCTGCTCTAGTCACCCTTGTTTTTTGTTGTTTACAGCTGGCAAAGGATCATGGGATCAGATTTTTTGAGACCAGTGCAAAGGCCAGTATCAACGTTGATGAAGTAAGACATATGTACTTTATTTCAGATATTATAATATTCAATTAATTTTATTTAATTTCTGCTAAAACAAGTACAGTTTAAAGGTACAAGGAAGCTAGAAAATGACACGTGGAAGTGTAAAATAGACACACTCATGTCTATCTGAATATCACAATTATTTCGCTGTGGAGAAAATAGTTGTAGTATAACCAAATATCCCCAAATCCCCCATTCTACTGGTGTAACCCTTCACCCCTCCCTCTTTGTTTTCTCTCTATGACTCTATAGTCTTTTATGGCTTTGACTCGAGACATTCTACTGAAGTCCAGCAAGAAGCCGGGCCCCACAGGTCGTGAGGTCAAAATCACCAATGCTGAGAAGAAGTCCTCCAAATGTCTGCTGCTGTAAAGGCTGACTTGACATGGCCTGGCTGACACTCCGTTACCCGAGGGGACATTCACATATAGGAACAGTATTATTGCAAAAATGGGTTTAAAAGCCACAATCACCAGGTTCTCTGTCCCCTGTGGCAACAAGGCTGATTTCAAACACTATTGACTTAAGAAATGTACATGTTTATGATTAATTAATTGACCCCTGAGCCCCCCCCAAATAATCCTATGCAATGGCTTTGTTGTCATAGTAACTGAATGATTGGCTGCCATGTCATGTTTTCACTCCACCAGAGCCAGAAAGAGTTCAGCAAACTGTCCTCCATGCTAGCTCCACCTCTTCCATGATGAAAACATTCCACGATGACTTCCATCTACAATGCGTTGTTGAATTTGAATTTTTAAGCATGGTGCTTGTTCATATTCTTAATCCTGAATTGAGTTAACTCTGTGTCCATGGTTAGGGACTTCACATTGGAGTAGCGGTGCACAAATCCCAATCCTGAATTGACAAAAAGAGTGAGGTGTTTCAAGCTTCTCCATCTCCTTCAGTAGATTTATTTTCCTAGGAATCTTAATAAGTGAATTTTCAGCGAAGCCAGACACATTCTAGCTGTTAGACTGGACAGTTGACTGCCTGATTGATTAATCTGCAGACTTTTCTGATCCGAATTGGCTGCTCAAGTGAAGACAAGAAACCAGTAGACAGTACTGAAACCATAGAGGGTAATTAGCATATTGTGACCTTGGAGGACAGGTGTTGTTCATCACTGCCATATAATCACATTTTAGTGTTATAGCTGAAGAACCTGAGTTTGGAGGCCATGTAGACATTTTATTTCTATTCATTCTATTTCTATGGTTAGCCGTTTGTAACAGGAGTTCAGATCTACATGCGATAGCAAGTGCCGGTACAAAATGCTCCCAAAAAGTATAGTTCAACCTGAAAATATAAAGATTATTTGGCTGTTTTAAAGTGTTTCTCTTCCAGATTAAGCGTTAGAGTGTTTTTACATAGATGGACTAAGGATGTGGAAGATGGGGACAGAGAAAAGTGCAATATAAGATGAAAGGAGTGTAGTGTTGAGTAAAGGATGAAGCAAGGGAATTTAGAAATGACAAAGCAAGTGTAGGAAACAAGGATGGGATGACGGTTAGAGTATGAGGGATGAGGTTATCTTAACTATTTAAATCTGAGGCACCTTTTCAAAATCTTTGACAATAACAGGAAACACCCTTCCTGCCTGTTTCTGGCACAGACAAGTTCCTTATCTAATACGTTTCATAGATACCCTTTCTTTGCGGTCATCACTGATCTACTACTGGAAATGTCTCTGTACTGCGTAGACTTTACTAATTGGATACGATCTCCACCTGGATGCTCTCGACAGTCTAAATGTGTGATCAGTGATTGCTCTGAAAGAAGGATGGGTGTCACTTCCCATGTCAGACACTAATCACTATTGTTCCAGCAAGCTAATCTCTATGGATGCATCTCAATATTCTAATGTAGCGTCTTCTGGTATAAGACGAGGAGATTTGGTCAGCTGTCTTCGCCTATTGAGATACAACCAGTGTGTTTTTTTTGTATGATTTTACTGATTTTACCCTTTTCTCTTTTCCTTCACACACAGTCTCACCCTATCAAACATTCCCTGTCTGATCAGTTATTTTCTCACAAAGTTCTTTCAGTTTACATATGCGCTGCTTGTTCAATAAATGGTAAAAAGCTAAAAAAAAACAAATAGCATATTTTTCTTCTTTACTCAACTTACAGGAATGCATTGTCCCCACTATCACTTAGACTAGAGGGTCTCCAACCCCTCAGTTTAATGAATCAATCATATCAGCACTACAGAGCATTCATTACTGTCTTCAAACTACTAAACTAGCTGGATTCCATCCATTACTGTCTTCTAACACCACCATACTAGCTGGGTTCCATTCATTACTGTCTTCTAACACCATACTAGCTGGGTTCCATTCATTACTGTCTTCTAACACCATACTAGCTGGGTTCCATTCATTACTGTCTTCTAACACCATACTAGCTGGGCTCCATTCATTACTGTCTTCTAACACCATACTAGCTGGGTTCCATTCATTACTGTCTTCAAACTCTACTAAACTAGCTGGGCTCCATTCATTACTGTCTTCTAACAATACCATCCTAGTTGGGCTCCATTCATTACTGTCTTCTAACAACACCATACCAGCTATTGTAGTGTATCTCACCATATTTTTTCCCCCTGGTATGTACTGTAGGTCAATAAAATATGAGTAACCAATGCAAAACATCTGTAATGCAATAGAGGGGTATTCCAGAAAAAAAATATATTTGAGAAACCATGATTGACATGGAATCAAAAGATAGAGCACAATATTTAGTAGTAGCCTGCCGGTTTTCCTTTCTCTCTCATATCTAATTGACACTCAGTATCTCTAAATAAATCCCTTATTGGAGGGTTTCAATGAACAAATGGAGTGGAACTGGTTTCGAGGTATAGAGTTGCATGGCACAGAATGCAGGCTCTGATGTCAATTGGATTTTCTGTGAAGGAACAGGCCATAGTGACGGAATAGACTCTGATTGGTGGATAAGCTCTGCATATTATTCACTTGGACAAGATTAGATCCATTTATCCTAGTAGGTAGCAGGTTTGGTTCAGAGTATTTCTGGCAATGGTTTCTGAAGAGGATACAATTCTTGCTCTCTTTCTGGTGCCGAAAACACATTGATCATGTTCTGGTTTGAAAGAGTTTGTTAGGTTAGATTACAGATCCATCTTTCCCGAATACACCTCAGGTGCTATATTGTGAGACGTTTAATTCAATGAACTACAAATGCTTGTCCTGGAACCACACTCCTCCAGGAGGCCGCGCAGTGCGTTAAAGTCCTAGCTGATTGGCCAACTGCAGTAACCCAGGCAACTGCCCCCCTCCCACGCAGCATCAGCATCATGACCGCGGGTTCTGCCGCATTCTCCTCGCGCGTATTCTTGCGTGCCTTGTCATCATAGTATCACGACAGGTGTCGGTTTACAAACACATTTCTTTCTTGCTTCTAAGAATACAGAGCAGAGAGAAAGGATGATGGTTAACGGGAAAGAGAAGAATGATCATAAGGTATTTTAATGTGAAACCGATGAAATCTTTGGTGAAACTGCTACCGTTCTCGCGAGTCCGGGATGGAAGCCACATATGTAATGCTTCTGGAGGTGTGTGTGACGTAGAGTCCGATGCAGTCACTGAGGTAAAAGTCCGGGATAAACACGCACACACGAGCAGAACGGAGGCCCGCGTGACTGCTGCAGGGAGGAGAGGACAGTGGGGATTCTGTGTGGTCCATCCGCAAACTCATACGGTGGAAAAAGATGGAGCAATAGCGAATAAGAACAACACAAACCTACGGTGGTTCAAAGAAGATGGACATTCATTTATTTGCGTTCACTTCTTAAGGATTAAAGAAGACACATTTCTTAACGCAAACGTTTTTCAGCTGACCGTCTAGTGTCTAATAAAGAGCTATATCCCATTCTTCGGACAGGTTCGGTGGTCGGACCTCCGTGAGGACAGGGCAACTCGTTCCTTGTTTAAATGGTCTTTCCTCGTTATCTTGATAAGATCCCGAACCACTCGGTACCAGATTAATGTTGTTTCCCATTTAGGCTGCGGTCCGAAGAAACGGGGGATCAGACCCTTGAAGGGAGATTCTACAGGACTGCGGCCTGCTCGGGGCTACCGTTACCGCAATGCCACGGGCCATTCCAAGGGGAGAAGATATGAGAGAGATGGAGGGAAAGGAACAGAGCAAGAGACCTGTTTGTCTTAAATGCATTCAGTTTATCAATAGCCTACTTAGGCCTAGGTATTTTTTCCACTAATCTGAAGTTTCCGAGTGGTTAACAGTAAGATTACATATTTAAGTTTCTTTTATATCTGCTATTGGTGTTTTCAGATGCAAAGGAGTTTTTTGGCCAGTGCAATTTGGTACTCCAGCAAGGATCAAATCTTTTGGATTGTGAAAGGGCTTTGATTGTCAGGGCCAAAGGGACAAGGAGGGATATTTTTACAAAGCAACAAATTATTTTGTTGTCACTCTCTATTACACACACAGACACACAACACACACACACACGACACACAAATACAACCCTCTCCATACAACGACAATGCCATCACCCTCAGACTCCAGCAGTGTGATGTCGGCCTCTGGGTCGCGAGGCTGGTCTGATAGCCGTCGGGGAATGTCTGGCCGTTCGCAGGGTGGGGCGAAGCTGCTGCTGTACCTGGGGCTCTGCCACCTGGGCCTGGGGGCCATGGTCCTGGCTTTCTCCTTCACCAGCATGGCCTTCACATCTTCAGCCCGAGTCCGGCAGTCTTGTCCCTTTTGGGCCGGCTTCTTTGTGAGTAACCCGGCGTTGATACATCTCTAATAGTCTAAGATGGCTTCCTGTTCTTCATCTGCGTTGGTCAGGGGTGACTTTCCTGACATCCAGATCACCTTTAGCGTTAAGATAAACCTGCAGTAGATCCATTAGTCGGCAATGGAGCAAATAATCTTTGATTTTTTGTTTAAATTTGTTATGTGAAACTCATCCCTTAAAAGACCAATGGCTGTTTAAGTCTCTCATTTTCAGTGTATCTCAAGGAAATGACCCTTACAGAAGAAGCGCATGATTTCAGATGATGAAAAAAAACATTTGATTTCACATCACATTTCATGTGAAATAATGTGATAACATGCACTTTTGGAGCACTTCTCATGTGATCACTTTTTCTCTGGTTTCCTGTTATCACATTCAACTGATTTGAGTGATTATATTGAATAAAAGCATTTCTTCAGTAAAGGTTTAGTTGAAGTAGCGGCCTCTTTAGACTGTTAAAAAAGCATTTTCTTAAAGTGAAGTGTATGATGTTTCCAGGTTGTGGCATCAGGGATAGTTGGACTTATCTCATGGAGAAGACCACTAACTCTGGTGGTGAGTAGTGCATGTCTGACTGTTTATGCACCTTAGGTGTGTGTGTGTGTGTGTGTGTGTGTAATTACAGGTGTAACTATTATTGTAGGGACAAACACACAAAAAAGTAAAACAAATAATAATTCACCTAATACAGACACTTTGCCGGTCCAATGAGGTTTAGGGTAAAAGTTACAATTTGGTCCAGCAGTTATGTTTAGTGTTTAGTTCAGGGTTAAAGTTAGGGGTTAGGGATTCTTTTTTAAATGGGGATATATTTTGTGTGTTTTTACTTTTATATGTGTGAATAACTAACACTGTACTATCTCCATGTCTCTCATGTCATTCTCTAATTTCTCTGTCATCTCAATCCATGTCTATATCTTTGTTTGTCTCTCTCATTTCTCACTCCTCTCTATCCATGTCTTTATCTTTTTGTCTCTCTCTCATGTCTCGCTCGTCTTTATCCATGTCTATATCTTTGTCACTCATGTCTCGCTCGTCTTCATCCATGTATATATCTCTTTGTCTTTCTCCCTCTCTCATGCCTCGCTAGTGTCTGTCCATGTCTATATTTCTTTGTCACTCTCTCTCTCTCTCTCTCATGTCTCTCTTTATGTTTCTCTCGTCTCTATCCAGGTATCCCCACATCTCTCTTTCATGTCTTTTCCGTGTCTGTCTTTCCATGTCTCTCTTTCATGTGTGTCATGTCTATTCAATAGGTGCCTCATTAGCATGAATGAATGTTTACCACTATTTCCAAAGCAAACATACTGAGTCAGCAATAATAATACAGTATATAAAAATATAAAAACAAAGATAAACAACTAACATGAAAATCTTACAGGGCAAAAGAAACAAATGATCAACAAATCAGAGGTTTACAGGGCTTATGTCTCTCCTTCATAATGACAGGCTACAGTCACTGAGTCTGTACGTTAGAATAAAACGTTTCCTTAATTATTTATTTATTCTTTATAAGGTCTTGTGCTAACTTCATATCTCTATTCAGTATCCGGTTACATTCAAGTTTGTCAGTTCATTCATTTTCTAATAACAAGCGTAGGTATTCTGGATAGACATCGTCATGTGTTTGTCTCTCTCCACGTCTCCTGTCTGTGTTTCCCTCCAGGTGTCCCTCTTCATGCTGCTGTCTGCTGTGTGTGTTATCCTCAGTCTTGCTGGATCCATGCTGTCCTGTCAGAATGCACAGATGGTCAAATCCCTGCTCACCTGCCAGGTACACAGTTCCAGTGTGTTTGTGTTCGTTGGAGGCGTGTGTGTGTGTGTGTTTGTGTGTGTGCGTGTGTCAATACTCTGTGTGTGTTATGTTTTGCAGGTAGAAAACGGGTTGTGTGTGTGTTGTGCTCCGTCACACTCCTGTTCTATAAATGAGGAGGAGACCCTGGTGCTCTACCTAAACGCTGACTGCCACTCAGTCAGACATCAGCTCAAGGTGTGTGTGTGTGTGTGTGTGTGTGTCTGTGTGCTTTCATGCAAACGTGTGTCAAAGGTGCACTCCAATCACATGATATTGAAGTTGCTTAACTCCTCCAAAAATCACACCTTTTAAAAAAGTGATCTTTGTCTCAGACATCACCACAAATCCCAATCCCAATCGAAATGAGGTCAGGTCGTTTGCGGTGGGGGGAGCGCTGCTCTTTTTGTTTTAATAGGCTCCGATGTCACTCGTGTTGTCCTCTAAACCAGTGATTTGTCTGAAAGGTGAGACTTTTCAGCTGGAATGAGAGTTCAGATAGCTGATCATCTAACCGGAATGCACCTTCACATGGCAGCTCAGTGCGTGGGGCTTCAATGTTCTCTGAGATTATATGGTCTACGTTTTATGATTTCCATAACCATGTACGTAGACTCACACTAAGCAGAGCATAATGCAATGAGACAACATGCAAGCTGCAGTATAATGAAATGACTTTCCAGACTAGTTGAGTGTGAGGGGTCCTGTGTTCTGCTCCAGGACCTGCTGTTCAGTGCCTGTGGTCTGAGTATTCTCTCCACCATCATCTGTACTCTGTCCACTGTCACCTGCAGTATACACATCTTCTCCCTGGACTTAGTGCACCTGGTGAGTACACACACACACGCACGCACGCACACACACAAAGACATGCGTGCTTACACACTAGCATGCACGTACACTTATACACATATGGAAAACCTCTTTATACGTGATTGTATGACTCTCCCTCCATCTCTCGCTATCTAGCTTGCGCCCCATCGTTCTCGCTCCGTCAACCCTGAATGCACAACTCCTCAGGATGCCTTCCTGACCAATATCATGGACTTTGAAGAGTTTGTCCCCCCAATTCCTCCGCCACCCTACTACCCACCTGAATACACCTGCAGCTCTGAGACAGACGCCCAGAGGTAATTGACCAACACAGATAATTTACTGCCCTACATTTGACTATTTTAAGATGGTGACACCGCAGGGAGCGTTCATCTTAGCTTCGATCGCTAACTCACCTCCTACTTGGCTCATGCTGTAGACCATTGAAATGTTTATTTTTTTGCGCGTGCAGTAAGTGGCCTGTGTGAATGCGATGACTGAGCGCAAACCAAGCGCCTATATGTGCTTGACGTGTCGCTATTCCAAAATTATTGTAATTTCAAATCTTGTTTTCCGTTAACCCCTATGCCTAACCTCAACCCTGGAAATGTAACCTTAACCGTAAACCTCATTCTAACTTTAAATTCTCACTTGTATGTTTTAATCTAAACCCTTACCCCTCAGCCAACAATAGACATTTTCTTTATTGTGACAGAAAACTGTTCCCATGAGGTCAAATGTTTTATGTTTTAATATCTATGCTGTTAATTTTGGTTTCTACCAGGATAGTTAAACGTTGACATACAAACACTAACCACATTCCCAAATGAAGGTCTGTCAGAACAGTCTATCAAATGTTTTTAATCAATACAAAACCTATTAGTCAATGAGAAAATTCCCGATGACACAAGCATTAGCTTAATCAGGATAGTCTACAAACCCAACGTCTCCCAAAACACCTTCCCCACTTGTGAAACAGCTAACCGCCAGGGTGTGACACCCCCATGTGTCCAGTGCGCCAACCACTATGTTGTTATGTTGTGCTTCGGAAGATGACTCAGGGCAAAACAAGTCTTCTTTAAAATGATGGTATGGTAGCTAGCAAGTTTTGGCAAAAACTTGGTAGCAAGTTTTGGCAAAAACTTGCTACCAAGTTATGGTAGCAAGTTTTGCTAGCTACACTAAACATTTTGTTTTTCTAGGCTACCAGCAGGTTAGCTTTGCTTTTGTAATATCAAATGTCTGACTCGGGCCAGACTGGATGCCACATCCAGTGGCATGCCACATGGCCAATGAAATCACTTGATTAATTGTTTTTGTGTGTGTATGTTTATGCTTTCAGTATCACCTATAATGGCTCAATGGAGAGTCCTGTCCCACTGTACCCTACTGACTGTCCCCCTCCTTATGAATTAGTTATGGGACAGAGAGCTGCCAGCCAGGTCAGAGTCAACTTGCATGAATTTCCTGGTTTGTGTTTGTGTGTGAGTTTGTGCATGCTTGACTGCATGTGTGTGTAGTGTGTGTGTGTACTGGTATTTGTGTTAAAGAGATACGTCCTGTGTTGGTCTCTCCAGGCCACAGTGTTTGACGGCCACGGGAACGAGCAGCCTGGAGAGAGGGCCACGTTTACTGGTTTCAGCGGAGAGGGTGAGAGACACGTGTATCCACTTCAGCGTATGTCTTTAAGAGTTTCTGTTAAGGGCCCAGTGACACTGATTCTGGGGTTTAACACTTAGTGACTGTTTTGGCAACACTGCCATTTGAGAAATGTAGCCTAATACATATTAGTGAAACACCTCCACCCTCCATCTCTCCCACCCTCCAGTCTCCATGGACAGTGGCTCTCTGTTGATGTCGGAGATTGTTGACATTCCAGATGACTCCTCCCCCTCAGAGGACTCCTGCCTGGCGGGGCTGGGGGTGAGGGCCAGGGGCGAGAGAGAAAGCATCGGGGGTGGGGAGGGGGGAGATGCTGGAGAAGGGGGGGAGTATGTGAGCTTCCGTGGCCCCCCGCCCCAGGCCCCGGGGAGCCCCCTTGTGGGTCCAAAGGCCAGGCCATGCTACAGGGGAGAAAGGTCCAACTCCTGCTCCTCCCCAAGTACTGACACCGCTACATACAGGTAAAGACACACACACACCAAGTACTGATACAGGTAAAGACACACACACCAAGTACTGATACAGTTACATACAGGTAAAGACACACACACACACTTCTTGATTCCTATTAAAAATAGTATTTTACGTAATACTAAACCTTTCCCTTTTAAGCTAATTCTTATTCAGAGTAACTTACATGACTGAGTACACACTGACCCCTGTGGTTATCAAACCCACAACCCTGGTGTTGTAAACACCATACTCTGCCAACTGAGCTGCCTACACTAACTTCCCTAACCTAATTATAACCATGAACCTAATTTTAACTTTAATCGTCAATCTAACCCCTAGAGCAAAGATATCCCTTTTCCTTGTGGGGACTGGCACTTTATTAATGACTTTATTTCATTACCCTCCCCCATACCCTTATTCTTACCCCTCTCTCTCTGCAGGTCTCCAGTGTTGAGGCGCCAGGCCATGTTGGCGAGTAGTTGTTCCCAGTTGGAGCTGCTAGGGGGCGCCACCTCTAACCAGAACTCTATCCCAGAGATACAAGTCCGGCCCAGCACCCCTTTACGACGTGGCTCCGCCTCCAACACTGCAAATCCTCCTAGTTTCTCAGCTGTCAATCAGCAGGGTAACTGGGTGCCGCTCCCCCTGCGTCGCCGGGGTGGGGAGGGGGACCGGCGGGGTAGTGATTCACTTCTGCCCCTGGTGAGGTCACACAGCGAACCGGGCCTCAGCTCTTCCACTGACACAGGTGGGTTCATAGAGACACATGTATGTTTGCTGACACATGAATGTCTACTCACATGTACACAATAAAAGACAAGCACACACAAACACCCTTCGTTATTGATTTACAACTCACACTACGCAGAAAAACTGATGATAGTTTGCATTTGATACATCATCCCTACTCCCGTCACTCCCTCCCTCTCTGCTCTAGGTGACTTCAGTGGCGGGTCAGTGGGTAGTAAAGGGGTGAGCGTGGAAGGCTCTCAGACCTCCACAGACACAGGTAAGAGGTCAAAGGTTAGCAGTAGGAGAGGGAAGGATTGTCCATCCTTGGGTTGGACACCTCAGATTATAGATTCTATCTGTCTTATTGTCTGTCTGCCAGGTCCATCCTCTGAGGCCTGCCTGCTGCCCCATTCTTCTCTGGTGGTGTCCTCAGCCCTCCCCAAGAAAGGCAGTGTAAAGGAAGCCGCCATGGGGGGCACATTGCCCCTATCCAAAGGCCCCCCCAGCTCACCCCGGCACCTGCCCAAAGACTGCCACCGCTCTCTTGGGGACCTCAAGGTGTGTAAAGGCTGAAATAGGCAAAACCAGAAAAGGAACCAGGCAAGCCTAGTTCAGCCGGCCCGCAATTAAAAGTGATGAATGTTGTTGCCCTCACTGGATTCAAACCCTGGTCTCCCACATGAATGGCTGTGTCTTTAACCACTACACCACAGTACTGTATGTCTGCTTTGTGTCGATATAGCATTTCGACATTAGATCCTTTTGTCACGCATTAACATCATGCCAAGTTTGAATATTTCGCTAGACACCATTAAGCATTGTGTTAAACTGACTAACGTTTCTTATTAAGTTTACCTCCACCACAAATAGAATCTATGAAATGTATGGCTTTTGCCACTAGCCGTTTTAACAGCTTATTAGCCAGTAATAGGCTTACTAGTATCTAACTTACTACTTGAACTTAACACAGCCAAAGCTATTTCATGGGGCATAAATGTTCATTTTTCTTTCATTTCTGAATGACATTGATACAATAACTATCAGTATAGGTAACGATAACTGACTTTTTTGTCAAGTGAAAAGACGAGGGAATCTTGGAAACCCCTTTTACTGCGCAAGGGATTTTTATCTAGCCTATATTACCCCAGAAATCATGCACGGATGCGTATTTCGAAAATCCACCAGAAATAGTTGCAAAATAAAAAGTTTTATTTTATGGTTACTATAACATAGCTACTGAAGGTAATAGCCAGTGATGTTTTTATCTATGCGGAACAAATCCTAATGCATAATTTGCTTTGACTGCAACGAAATTCGAACACAGGACTTATTGGTTGCAGGTCCGCGTCTCTAACCACTACGCTATTTAAGAAGGGGTAGTCAGTCAGTCACTCAGGTACTCAGTAAGAGACATTCGCTCTTCTTGGCCGGCTCCACTTACGCGTTCCGGCGAAAAGAGTAGCCATAAACAACAACGCTTACATCTGGATTTGAACTTATTGGTTGTAGATATTGGTTGTAGGCATTGGTTGTAGATATTGGTTGTAGATATTTGTTGCTGATATTGGTTGCAGATATTGGTTGTAGATATTTGTTACCGATATTGGTTGTAGATATTGGTTGCAGATATTGGTTGTAGATATTTGTTGCTGATATTGGCTGTAGATATTTGTTGCAGATATTGGTTTCAGATATTGGTTGTAGATATTGGTTGTAGATATTGGCTGTAGATATTGGCTGTAGATATTGGTTGCAGATATTGGCTGTAGATATTGGCTGTAGTTATTGGTTGCAGATATTGGCTGTAGATATTGGCTGTAGATATTGGTTGTAGATATTGGCTGTAGATATTGGCTTTAGATATTAGTTGAAGGTATTGGCTGTAGATATTGGCTGTAGATATTGGTTGCAGATATTGGTTGTAGATATTTGTTGCCAATATTGGTTGTAGATATTGGCTGTAGATACTGGCTGTAGATATTGGTTGTAGATATTGGCTGTAGATATTGGTTGTAGATATTGGTTGCAGATATTGGCTGTAGATATTGGTTGTAGATATTGGCTGTAGATATTGGCTGTAGATATTGGTTGCAGATATTGGCTGTAGATATTGGCTGTAGATATTGGTTGCAGATATTGGCTGTAGATATTGGCTGTAGATATTGGTTGCAGATATTGGCTGTAGATATTGGCTGTAGATATTGTTTGTAGATATTGGCTGTAGATACTGGTTGCAGATATTGGCTGTAGATATTGGCTGTAGATATTGGTTGCAGATATTGGCTGTAAATATTGGCTGTAGATACTGGCTGTGATAGAGGTTATTTGAGCTCCTCTCTCCTGTTCCTGCATTCAGGTTACGAGGGTCTTGGTGGCTCGCTTCCTGCAGCGCTCCAAACGGAACCTGCCGTCCGCCACAGAGCATACTGGGAACATGGGACAGGGTCAGAAAAGGAGAGGCGGGACAGAGGGCAATGGAGTCGGACATCTGCACTTAGAGCAGGTAAACAACATTCATACACTCTCTCACTCAAACTGACACATATACACACTCACACACACTCACGAGGCTGTCTGCCGTCTGTCTCCAGGTGTTGCGGAACTCCTGGGGATCAAGCCGAGGACCTCACCCGTCAAACCCTCCTCACCGCGGACACCATCACTCTCATAGCGACAGCCACCACAACCGCCGTCACAGCAACAGGCCCCCTGTGATGGAGGGCATCCACCTGCGCAGCTGCGGCGACTTAAGCTCCTCCTCCTCTGCGTCTCTAAGGCGGATACTGACGGCCAACCCCCCGCACGGGTCATCAGGGGCACTGTACACAGAGTCAGCACTGTGAGGGTGGGGGGTGGGGGGGGGGGGGGTTGTGGGGGGGGGGGGGGAAATAGTAGAGAATGGAGAAGAGGCGGCGTAACAGAGATATGCAGGGAGGAGAGACTTGGAGGGCGGTAGGAGGAGTTAGACAGGGCTATTAGCGTATCCTGCTGGGCTGGGGACGGAGAGGATTTCTGGACCTATAATGCAGCCTTGTTTCAACACTTTGAACAGCCTTCCTGCTTTCCTTAGAGCCCTCCTTGGCACCTGCGCCTGGCCTTACACAGTGGTGCTTTCCTTTCCTGAACTTTAACCTCCTGTATTCAACCTTTCCATTAGGCACTGAGTGATCTGGTCTCACCCCATTGGTTTAGATCAGGATGTTGAGAGTGCGGGTAAGTGGATCTTGTGTCTAGGGAAACCTTTCTCTGGAGCTGTGAACATCACTCTCACATGAACCACATATGCCCATTCTACTACACACACACACACACACACGTTAGATTGTGCTGCTCCCTCTTTTTCAACACTGAAATGTATTTTGATTGAGTCCTGCTATTTAACCGGAGTGACACTCCCTTTCATTGAGCTGATCTTTTTATCTTCCACTTGTAAAATGATTCACCTTTTTTTCCTGATGACACTGTAAATGTAGGCTTAACCTCTGGATCCGACTTTTAGCTGACCATTTTTTCTCCAGAGTTAAGATCCCAAAGCTTCTGAGCAAGTGCAGATCACATCATGCGCATTTGTTTCTTTACCTTCACTTAATCAAAACATTTTTGTGTACTCTGTCCCTTCACATTTCTTACTGTCAATGATGTTTTAAAAAAGAAATGCAGTTATACAGTGTTGTTTTTTAATTATATACAGTGACCAGATGGGTTTAACAAACTGTATGTGTATAGCCTACCTGTGTATTTAACTTAGTGGCACGTGCTGTTGAATTATGGCGCTGTACAGTTTTCTTTAAATGTTAGACACATTTTACACATTTTGCCATGTTCAGTTTGTCATTTGTCTCTTGGCTACAACGCCACGGATAGCTCAGGAGAGGCAATAATCGAGACGCATCTTCTTTGATGCACATTTTGCCGATTCATTTTGCTTCTTATCACACTGCTTGCTCAGCGAGAAAGAATTTGTCAGCATAAGGCAGTGGAGGACAGCAACAAGATCGAGCTTGTAGGTGCCTGACCTACCGCATCAGAGACGAAGCAGCCCTTTCCAATACATCCCCCCAAAAATCCCATGCGGCAATGAGCCAGTTTGTGTTGCACTCTGCAGGACCCCCTGGTCTGACCTCCTGGCCAGAATTCCACAGCTCTACTGTGAAGCAGAAACTCAGCACTACCACATGCTGTTGAGGTTCTCGCATCAGAGGAAAATGCTGTGGTGTTTTTGTCTCAAAGTAAACGTAATATGATGCTATTATATTCTGTTATGTAAAATACTATTATGTGATCTTATAGACATTTATTGAGCTTTGATCTAATTTTATTAAAAAAGCCTACATTCCATGTAGGGCAGATAGTACGGTGGAGAATTTACACATGCGAAGAAGCTTCAGTCTTAACCGGTAGAAAGGTCAGGGAAAAGTCGGATCTGCAGCCACTCTGTAAAATGTACAGGGAAAAATGACACATTTTGCCCACTGATAGTGAAACTTAGTAGCCTGCTAGTGTTGCTGAATGTTTTATAATCTCCCGATTTTTTTCATGGTTCATTTTTCTGAGGTGAATCAGCATGTAGTTCTCAACTCATCCATCTTTTACCTCATTCATCTCCTTACTGCCTTCCGAGGAACTCAAACTGACCCACCATCTACCCCAAACTCAAAACT
>JACXGI010002810.1:21238-41024 GCA_016801175.1 Esox masquinongy | reverse complement strand
GAGCCACCATCTACCCCAAACTCAAAAATCACCCACCATCTACTCCAAACTCAAAACTGAGCCACCATCTACCCCAAACTCAAAACTCACCCACCATGTACCCAAAACTCAAATCTATAACCAACATCTACCCCAAACTCAAAACTGAGCCACCATCTACTCCGAACTTAAAACTGACCCACCATCTACCCCAAACTCAGAACAAACATTTCATTATACTGGTATAACACAAGGCACGTCATTACATTTGCCGTAACTGGTCTTTTATGTGCCCCATCACAACTAAGAGTCATGGTGCACATTGGAAACTTCTTTTGTGGTTTACCTACTCCCGTTTCCGGTACAGCAAAGCAGCGCAAATGTTTTAAATATCTAAAGCGTGCGACAACGCACGCAGTACCATGCACCACAGCCTATTCCGTCAGATGAGTGTCAGTGGTGTGGATAGCCTTCAATTGAATGGACTTCTGCCAGAATGCAAACATTTTGAAGCAACTGGTGGACACGAGACTGAAGTTATCATATTCCGAAACACATCCTTTAATAAGCATTTCCTCTATCTAAGATGACCTTGGACATAGCAATTTGATTTCTATGCGTGCATGTTTGGCCCTAACCCCCAAAACATTACCCAAATGAAACTGTAGCCTTGTTCAAATACTACAACTTACCTCCCTGTTTATCAAATCCTACAGAAAAACTAACTGCATGTTTTGGCGATGCTTCTTCATTTTCTCTCTCTCTTGCACCTAAAACTAGTAGCTCTGTCCTGTTGAAATGTTGTGCTGTTGAACCCAGAGCCATAGATACACAGTGCTCTGTCATCCATGCTAGCGCTAAAGCTTCTATGTTGATAACTTTCTCATTTACATTCTAACCCGAATGCCGTGATCTTGGAAAGTTTGGGCCTAACATGGAGCCTTTTGATGTTCAAGTTGAATATTCGCAAAAAGTTTGTTACAAAATCTATCAGGGCTGATTAACTCCGTGATGTGTATGGTTCGGGTTAAACAATTATGTATGATACTTTGCACCTCAGTGTGATTCTGAAAGCACTATCGAGATCCTTGCAATAAATGAACAGATGTGTTTGTATTGATGTTAGGGATGAGATATTCAGGAGGGTAGTTCAAGCACGACCAGGTGGGATATAATGTATGACCTATGGGACCCCCAAAATTATATTCTCATACAGGATGTTTGACGATATAAACAGTGCATTTATCTTAGCGGTAATACAGTCTAGGGAATGGACTAAAAAGCTGGCTAACCTCAACCTAGTAGGCCAGGAGATGGACACTCAATAGTGATATGGGGCCCATATCTGTGAATTACCTTTTTGAATATACACAAAATTATGTATGTGTATGTGAAACTGATTTAAACATAACACAGAGACACCCATATGCACACACACACACACCCACATACACTAAAAAAAAAAAGCGGAAGCACTGAGCTATGTTAAATTGAGCTATAAATTCTACCTCCTATCTTGCACATTGTATAATTGTATGGCTTGACATGATAGAGCCTAACTAAATGAACATTATTATGTGTGTTTGCCAAAGGCAAAGCATGACTTTAGATATCTCCCATAGTCTTTAGGTGCACGACTTTAGATTTGTCTCATAATCTTATTAGGTGTGCTTGCCTGTAAGGCAAAGCACAACTAGACATTTCTTTCATAGTCTTATTATTTGATTTCTTTCACTTGCTGTAGAGCCAATAGCTTCCAATGTATTTAAATGGGAAATAAAGTTACCATAGAGTTGAATGGAAAAACCAAAAATTCTAGACTGCCCCAACTCAGGTTACTTGAAAAAATTAGTTTGATTTTATTTCTTCTTTTTAAACTGTAACAATATTTAAATGTCCCAGTGCATTTCCGTGGGAATAAGGTACCATAGACTTGAATGGGAACAAAATCAAAAATCCTGGATGTATCTCCTCCTACACTTTCCAGTGTTCAACTCTATACCAAAGTTGATATGTTCCAACTGGCCCAACTTAAGTTCTTCCATTTCAATGCAAAAAATGCACCATAGGCTTGACAAACATTTTAGACAAATCTCCGACACATTCAAGTGATCAACTCCAAACCAACATTGATTTATTCAGACGGGCCTTAATTTAGTTGTTTCCATTCGGATTGCTGATACAATGTTTACTTTTGTAATTATAATTGTTTAAAGTTTGCGTAAGTTAACATGGGTTTAAATCAGGGCCCCAGGAATACAGAGGTTTCTATTCAAAATGGATGTGCTTTTTGGCCAAACAAGCTATAATACCATCTATAACAAAATGTAGAAATTGAAATTATTTAGACTATTAATTAGCATAATTTGCATAGTTTTAATTAAAATTGTATTTTTACCCATTTGAGCTGGAGTGACCAAACTAACTGTGATTCACGTGTATAGGCTATCTCAACTAAAATCCATAAACATTAATGACTAGGACCATATTAATTAACATATTTTGCATTATCTGCATTAGCTCTAAAAACATTTTCCCTTGAACCGTTGAAGCTTGTTTCACATGGTTTGGTCATCCTAACTTAAAAGTATATTTTAACATAAACAAGCTGGCAAGCACACCACATTTGTTTCTGTAAATGTCTTATATTGTTTTCTTAAGATATATGATACATACATGTTCTAATACAAAAAATTTTAATGCAAGTCAAGTATTTCAAGATATTTGAATAAATTATCCACAACATGAAAGTACTCGTGTGAAATGTGTAGCTAGGCTAAACATTCAAACATGAACTGTTCTAATAAATTCAATTATATTCTTCTGGAGAAACAGATTTCATGTTGTATACTCCATATTGTTTAATGTAGGCCTGTCAGCCTAGAATCATTATACAAATTTTAAATAATTAATAGATTTTGATAAAACAGTCCTTTTGGATGGTCACTTGCCAATCTACAGCCACATTGCGCTGTGATATCAAATGCACTCACAGATTTTCTGCTCATCATATGCACTTCTGTGAACAACAGATCTTGTCTGCTGTCCATTTGGGTCCCTTTGAGTCACATTCCCCTGGGGATTGTTGTTTGAAGTCTGTTGTGAGCTTCATTCCGTGTTCCACGTGTGTTCACGCCTGTTTCTGGGGTTTGTGGCGTCATCTGTCTCGCCGTTCACTTACTGATGGTGGAAATCGCAAGGCTTCGGTTGGTACAGCCACTACTACCTGATGCACAAGGAGTGTGGGACTTGACGGTTCATTTTGGACGTGCCATATGTTCAATTTCCGGATGATCACAGTGCATTTACTACTACAGTCGATCTGGCTTCCTTCTATGCACCGATCTACCCCCACACAGGAACGTTCTCACTCAGGTTTTATTTTGAGGCTGTAGCCTAGAATTTCCTGATTCTCCCCTTCGTGGGCCTCTTCCCGGTCTCCTTGCACCTTTTCCCAGGTGGTCCATTGAGACTCAGGGACCAGAGTGCTGGCTTATTTGGAACCCGTGGTTTTATATTTGGTGAAGACTTGTCTGACTCCATCCCAATGGGTTTAGTTTTTGGTTCTCGAGTTCTGTTCGGTTCCATCCCTCCCAATTCCATCCTGAAATTACGGTGCGCTTTCGCGACTGTCTTCATCTTCTGGGCATGATAGCATCCCTGGTTACCGTCATCCCTCTTGGGGTGTTATGAATGTAGCTGGTTAAGCACTGGCTGCTCACCAAATGCCTGAAAACCTTCACACCACCTTCACTGGTTTCTTCAGGTGCGGTTGGCGTTGTCTGTCCAGTCACTGCATGCAGCTCATCTCAATGGGTTTCTCAACCTTGTTGCAGATCTCCTCTCCAGGGACATCCTGCACCCACAGCCCCCAGAGAGACCGGAGGGTCTTGCTCCTGACTGGCCTAATCTCTTGTACTGGAGCCTCCTCCTTAACGTCATTACAGTGATTCTGGCCACTAGGCCTTCCTTTGTGCAGACCATTTATACATTTAGTGAATTCTGAGAAAGTGCAGACAAGTTCCACACAACACTGTCTGTGGTCTCGCAATGTTACCACTCTCGTGTGACTGCTTCTCAGTTCCCTGGACTGGCCCACTCGACTGGTCCGCTCAGCTATTTTGTTCCCCTTTAAAGTGGCATCTGCGTGTGCAAGAACATTGAGACTGATTTGATTCCATAGTCATCCAGCTTACCTACAGCACAGACAAAAGTTGTTCAGTAGGGAGCAGTCTAAAAGAAAAGTGCTAGTTTAGGACTGATAATTGGACACAAGATGTGGTAATTAATCTCATGTATTGATTAATGAATAATATGATAGACATATCCTTACAGAACACACATATACCAATCATTTGTGTGTCTTAAATGGCACTCTGTAGAATCCTGCCTCTAGTGTTTACAAGACTGAAGTTAAACAATAACACGACTTGTTTCCTCCACCACTTCTCTTACGAAACAAGACAAGAATAGTATTATTCCAAGGTGGTTTAGGGTGGGGGGATAGAACTGCCAGTGTCTAAAGTGAGTATGAGGGCAGGCGATAAATTTTTAAAAGGAAATATCTATAGCACTCAAAACATAAAAAATAATTTTAGAAATGTATACTTTTTGGAAATGTATACATGCAATGATTTCTGGTCATTTATTCTAGTAGGGCCTACTACAGTAAAAATCTTACATGTGGCCCATTTAAGACATAAAGACTTGATTGATTCAATTTAATTGTTGGTTTCAACTTCAAAAATATGTTATTTTTACAGAACGACTCGAAAAGATCTAAGTAAGTAAAAGAAATGTTGGATTTCCCATCAATATTTATCGTAACGTGATGTATTTTTATCCCTGTTTCGCATGCAATGCGTCTTTCCTTAAGGGTGGCACTTCTCTCACAGGGAACGAAGGTTATGTTTTACGTTGAAAGATTTTGTGGGATGTTCTTACAGAACTAAACATCAGACCGCATCAGACAGGTCCCCCCATCTAAACTCCGCCTGTATCGGATTTCAATTGGCTGGGCAGCTCGAACCAACATCCTGGTTCGATAGTGTTATCGAATCAAAATGGTTGATGTCATATGAAGCCTTGGTTGCCCACACCCCTGCTACCACTCGCAAAGGCTTTCGTGATGTGTAGTTCAGAAGCTATCCAAAGGAATGAACGTTTAAGTAGTCAAAACCTACAATACCCCAAAACCCTGAGGATCGTGCGACGTCGCGCTCCCCACTTTGACAGGAAAATAAACACTGGAGGAGGATTTGCCAGCAGTCACTGACTACAAGCCAGAAGAACATAATCATGGTGAGTTTAGTATCTGTTTTGAAATGTGATCTAGCGAAAGGCTGGCTTCCGAGATGAGTTGAAACTGAAAGGTATCTAGCAAACCGTTGTTGTATTCCAGCAAGCTAAGTACTGTAGCTAATGTATGAATTTATTAATGGTAATGGTTCACACTATTATTAGACAGTTTTTGGGGGTTATTTCCAGTAAGAAAAAGGAGATTGTTGGCTCCCTTTATATTCGTCACGCTGCTGAAGTGAATGTTCAAGCAACAGACAATATACAGGAGTGACGGTGACTTTAAGAATCCCAGGCAGAGATCTATAAAGGATTACCAAAAGTATATTTTTTGGTATACTCCGCTTCTGGCAGCTCTGGGATGTTTCTAACTAGCTGTCATTTAGTTGCCATTTAAATTGTCCGATAAAGACATTGACCTTGTCTATTTATGTATTGAGCTTTCGGTTTCAGTGAATTGGTATGGTTGCGGTCCTCGACCCAGAACTTTGTTTCTGTAAGCATTTTTGTTACGGAATAATGAGCACAAATTAGATCAAGTTAAGCCTTTAAACTAAATGTAAAATTGTCGCTTGCTTTCCCATCTCACCTTTCCCCCACATTCTGCAATGTATTCTCTTCTGTCCACTCAGGGTGACAACAGTTGCAACAACGGAACCCACCATTCGGGGGCAGTGCAATCAGACGCCGAGCTGTTTGATGCACAGTTTCAGGAGCTGGTGAAAGAAATCACAGAGAAAGATTTTACAGACCCTGTCCTGGCAGACGCTCTCAAAAGACTGAGAGAGGTAATGTTTGGGTGTGTAGGGATTGCGATACCACTATGAAGTGTCAAGTAAAAAAAATAGAAATCCTCAACAGATCTACAAGTTTATAGGGTGGGATAAGGCTTAATTCAATAAATTGATGTTTATGTCTGTCTATTTCTGTCTCGCTCATTTTAGGTTTTGCTCTACAACGCTCCTGGTGGAAAGAGGAACAGAGGTCTGTCTGTGATTGGCTCGTTGAGGGAGCTTGTCCCTCCCACCAAGCTTACCCAGGATGATGTACGACGGGCCCTGATAGTTGGCTGGTGCATTGAGCTTGTAAGATCATATGAAATATTCTTAGTATACTTTTTAATGTATTTTTCTTATTATGGTGTTGGAGTACATGGGCAGAAGAGTATTTCTTATGTTACTGTATTTCTAGTTGTTTTCCACCTGTAGTATATAGTTTGAACTAGTAAAGACTAAGATTGGCAATTTACTGCCACAAGCAGTTAGGGACATTGGAACTAGAAGGTTCTATTTGCGCCAAGCAAAAGATGTATCAAAACTGTTTTATGGGGTGAAGTCTTATTTTATAACTTAATAAAGTTTTCACATTAAAGTAAATAACCTATTTTTTTGCCGGACCGTGTAAGCGGAGCCGGTCTGTCTCTTACTGAGTGACTGACTGAGTGACTACCCCTTGTTAAGTAGTGTAGTGGTTAGAGATGCGGACTACCAAACGAGAGGTGCCACGTTCAAGTCTCGTCACAGTCAAAACAAATTATGCATTAGGATTTGTTCAGGATAGACAAAAACTTTGCTGGCTACAACCTTCTGTAGCTATGTTATAGTAAGCCTAAAATAAAACTGTTTACTGTTATATTGCGACTATTTCCGGTGGATTTTCGAATTATGCATTAGGATTTATTCAGGATAGACAAAAACTTTGCTGGCTATACGATTCTCTCGTCTTTTCACATGACGAAAAATCAGTTATTGTCACCTATATTGATAGTTATTGTGTCAATGTCATTCACGAATGAAAGAAAAACAAATGTTGTTGTGCCATGAAATGAAATAGCTTTGGTAGTGTAAAGTTCATCTTCAGTCTCGCTAGCAATTGCTTGATTCTTATGTAAGTAGTAAGTTGGATACTAGTAAGCGTATTACTGGCTGTTAAAACGGCTAGTGGCAACAGCCATACATTTCATAGATGACATTTGTGGTGGAAATAAACTTCATAAGAAACGTTAGTCTGTTTAACACAATGCCTAATGGTGTCTATCTAGCAAAATATTCAAACTTGGCATGATGTTAATGTGTGACAAAAGGATCTAATGTCGACACTCAACAAGCGTACAGCTCCGTGTCGTAGTGGTTAAAGACATAGCCTCTCATGTGGGAGACCTGGGTTCGAATCCAGTGAGGGCAACAACATTCATCACTTTGAATTGCGGGCCGGCTGAGCTTGGCTTGCCTGGTTCCTTTTCTGGTTTTTATAAAATGTTGGAAAGATACAGGAGAGCTGAAATCACAGTAAGCCAGAATTTTACTCATGCTATATGAACATATGTGCATCAAACGGCGGTGGCTTCGACCACCTTAGGCCAGAATTTTTTTTTTCCCCCCGTTTACTCCCAATGTTTATAATATCCAATTTGTAATTTTGGCCCTGCTTCATTGCCGCAACTTCCAGTGGATTCTGGACAGTCAGTGCCAAGATGTGTCTTTCGAAGCACATCCAATGCCATTCTGGTTCATGTTACTCTGCTCGCTCAACCACAGAGTTTAGACCAGAATACACTCTCTGGTCTTGTACCTCTAATGAACGCAAAGGTGCCCAAGACGCCACAATGCGTCACTAAAACGAGACGAGGCAAGACAACAAATTGTATTACAAACCCCCCAAACACGGATGGTGCTGGACACCGGGTGTAGGATTCAAACCTGGGTCAAACCTTGGTTAACCAAAATGTCAGATAGAACCTTGTAGTATAAGACGTCTCAAGTTTAAGAATGTTTTGCTCACTGGCAAACTATCATTGGATGACAAGTCCTACTGAGCTGGATAGGATCATGTGACGACTTCAGAAGGATTGAAGCCAATCAGAATCGGAAAGAGTTTTATTGCCAAGTGAGTTTCACAGCAAACAGTCATTGGTATAGTTAATCCAAAAACAGTTTTCATCCATCTAGAAGCCTCTATCATTCTCTAAGTGTGAGACAGACAGTGGCACAGTTAATGCATCCATTAGCACTAGGCTGAGGTGCGACTATGTCTACAGTTTGGTGACTAACCCTGGCTTACACTGTCTTTCCCTCTCTTAGCTCCAGGCGTTCTTCCTGGTAGCTGATGACATCATGGATGCTTCAGTGACTCGAAGAGGTCAGCCCTGCTGGTACAAAAAGGTGACAATTCCCCTACACTGTCGTCTAATCTAAAACCGTTGGTGTGGTCAGTCAAATGGTACACTCAAAACAAACATCCGCTTACATGTCGTAACCCCTGTCATGAGCTCTCCTGTGGACGTGGAAGGGTTTAATTATGGTGTGCGCGGTCAGTCAGTAACGCTGCTGCTGTTTCTCAGGAGGAGGTGGGTATGGATGCCATCAATGATGCGTTCCTCCTGGAGGGAGCCATCTACAGACTACTGCGCAGACACTGCCGGGAACAGCCCTACTACATACACATACTGGAGCTCTTCACTGAGGTACACACACACACACATATATACCACAAGCAGACTCTTGCGCTGTGGCTGAGCATTGTACCCCTGTGTGTGTCAGACATCCTTCCAGACAGAGCTGGGTCAGGCTCTTGACCTGATGACCGCTCCACCTGGCCAGGTAGACCTCAGCCGCTTCACCCTGGAGAGGTAAGGGTAAGATGAGGAGAAAGACATGAAGGGCTTGTATGTTGATTTTGAGATGCATGCAAGTAGCATGGATGTTGATGGACAGAAGGATTTAATGGATGTTGATGGACAGAAAGATTCTATGGGTGTTAATAGATATTGGGGTATGGAAGTAGGGGTTTCAAAGGGTTTAAAATTTACTGAATCATCTTCCTTCGTCTTTATGTGTCTGTGTGTCAGATATAAGGCCATAGTGAAGTACAAGACAGCCTTTTATTCTTTCTACCTACCTGTGGCAGCAGCCATGTACATGGTGAGTAAGTTTTGTACTTTAATCACTGGCACAATCTCATCGTACACGGTGCAGATGCTGTAACCTAAAGAAATTATTATGAATATAACATAATTTCCTGACAATTTCACAGGCAGGCATTGACAGTGAAGAGGAGCACAACAATGCCAAACACATCTTACTGGAGATGGGAGAGTTCTTCCAGATACAGGTGACATCACTGACATTCTATGCCTGGGACACACACACACACACACACACACACAAATTGTCTTTACAGCAATGTTTCTCTGTTCCCAGGATGACTATCTGGATTGCTATGGCGACCCGGCAGTGACAGGGAAGATTGGGACAGACATCCAGGACAACAAGTGCAGCTGGCTGGTGGTTACTGCTCTAGGGGTCATGACCCCGGAACAAAGGGCAGAGCTGGAGGTGAGAGGTCATACATGTATGGATTTATGAAAAAAGTATTGAGACAGTGAATGTATTCATAAATTTATTTTAAATGTTATTTTATTAATGTAAGAATATACCAAATACATTATATATGTTGATAAAGCAATATAATCATAATGTTTGACATTTTATTTTCCATTTTTAGTCATGTTATGGTCGCCATGACGATGCATGCGTGGAGAAGGTGAAAACATTGTACAACACCCTTCAGATGCCCACCCTATACCAACAATACGAAGAAGAAAGCTACCAGCGTTTACAGAAACTCATCGTGTGCCACGCCCAAAACCTTTCTCACGCTGTCTTCCTCAACTTTGCTAAGAAAATCTACAAGAGGAACAAGTGAAGACCACAGGAGTTCTAAGGGACTAGATATACTGTCTTGTGTCACACTGTAGCTGTTCTGAGGAGGCCCAGCTGTTGGCTCCTCCCATTGCAGTCCCTTCCCTTTTCCCCTACCGCCTGACCTTTGAGTGAAGACCATAAAGTTAGGGGTTCGGGAGCCATATAGAAAAAGGCATTAGTTTGAGCTGAGAGTGAGACTGTGGGAGAGATTAGGCCAGTCATTCTCTGACCTGCTCTTTAAGGACCCATAATGTGTGCAGGTTTTTATCCCCACTGATTGCAGTGATGTACAGAATAACTGGTGACTCATTGTGAACATGTCGTCAGTGACTGAATGTATGCCTGTCTTTTCATCTGTCTCTGTATCACTTTGTTGATGATGGTGTGATTATGACATCATGTTGCCCAGTGGTGAAGTATTTAGAAAAAAAAGGTGGATTGGATTTCTGGTCACATTAAAAAGAAAAAAGTAAAGCTCCCTATATTTTTATGCATTTTTTCCCCACAAAAGCTGGTCACCCTAATAAACAAAATAAAGAATGTAGCTAAACTGTTGACTTGCGGCCTCCACTAGTGGTCCCTTCTAAGATAGTAAGATAAAGACAGGTATGCCATGAGGTCACCATGAGGAGCTGTTTGCTCTAGAATCAAATGGCTTTGATGAGGACAACAGGAAGTGATGCTATCATTGGTGGATGATGACATCAATTAGTGACCTCCTGCATGGGTCCCTGTGGACTATTCAGAAGTGACTTGGTCGACACTAATAGAACGGATTAGTTGAGTGAAAACTATTACTATAAATTATTTAGTAGAGTGTATTCCCAACTAATGTTAGAATGGTTTAGTACAGTGCAGTCTCTACTAATAGAATCCGTCAGTCAAGTGGATAGACCTGACCAGGAGGCTATCTGAAAGGGATAAACCTGCTGACACAGTTGTGTTCTGGCCTTGTACTTTGTTTTCTGTCTCTTTAATTAAGACTGTCTGCTGAAAACATGGAATTTTATTACTTATAATAAATACATGAGATAAATATGACCTGGGTCTGGTATTCAGACATGCAGCGTCAAGTTAACATTTGGTTTGGCATTACAAATCCATGCATGAGGTTTTTGATTCATATAAACATGTTTTACTGTTCTGTTAAGTCCTGTTTGAATCAGTGTGAACACACTTGTATTTTCACGTGACCTACCATTTCACTGGGAATAAATATGGAGAAATTGAATAATGATGAATAGTACAATTAAATCCACTTCTGCAGATCGAGGGAGTAGGTTTGAAGATTCCATTAGTCATTTCTTGGAGGGAGGATGCGAGGATGTAGCTGGTAGAGGTACAGAGAAAGAGAGGGAGATGGATTGGTGAAGCAGAAAAGGGGTGTGGTATGGTCACAGCTGTGGGGAGAGAGGCGGATGACGAAAGATTTGCTGGTCGCGAGAACAGCGAGCTCTCGCTGTAACCTTTGGAGAGGCTGTGGATCGGTCTAAACGGGGTCGCAAGCGCTAGCATCCGTTTAAAGAGAACGGATTCCAGCATCTCCATCTTCTCAACCGAGCTGATGGTGAGTCAGATATCTCACATTCATACGACTATAGGTATTGTTCAATAAAATTCTTAATTCATATCTAGATCTACGCTATATACATTTTGTGCTGCATTCGTTCAGTGCCTAAATCTCGACATCCAGAAGCAAATTATCAATTGGAATCAGATTTTGATAGATATATAGGCCAATTATGATTTACAAAAATGGAAATAGACATAGCTGGTTATACTGTAGTCCCTTAAATAATAATTCTGTGTTTGTGTGTGTGTGTGTGTGTGTGTGTGTGTGTGTATGGAGGGGGGGGGATGTATCAGGGCGATGCGGATAGAGGTACTACCCCCCACACCCCACCCCACCGCCTTTCCGTTCTATCATCCCTCAGCCTCTCTTCGCCCCACTGTCTCCATTGGCCCTCTTGGGTCGATAAATCAGATGGTTAAACCAAGAATCGGCCTATATCCAGCAGATGATGTGCTCTGCGTTTTCGGTGTAACATTCAAACGTTTCTGTCCGACTTCTTTCAGACACGATCTACGCTTTGCAGGATGTCATATCCTACATTTTCCATGTTTGATGTGAAAGGCACTTTTCTGTGCTGTGGAAGAAAATAATCAGTGTTTAGCCTAAAGGTGGATGGGCTTTGAACAGACTGCCTCTACGTTAGTCATTGCGATGCTGCGAGGATTTTCCGCTCCAAATAATTGAATCTCTCTGTTTTCTTTACACGGAGATGTTTTATACGAGGCTTTAACCCAAGTAAAAATGACATTTGTGGTATATGGCTACAATTTCAATTGCACTCTTCGTTTTGATTGATCAGTTTGTTTGGCCTAGCTTATCTATCTGTCGCGGGAGGCTGAATGCTTTAAGAACCATCTTCGGGATACGGATTCTCAGTCGACTGTAGCGCTGAAGGATGTTGATTACTGTTAATTAGTTGTAAATTGTTTTCATGGAGATATCTCCACTGCTGACACAGAATTTAAATATGTGGGTGAGTATGCTGTCTGTCTATATGTGTGTGTGTGTGTGTGTGTGCGTGTGTGTGTGTGTTTGTATGTGTGTGTGTGTGATGCAGGTATGTGTACATGTGAGGACCCACAAAAGTAAAACCTGACAAAAGGTTTTTTTTGGCATGCGATGTCTCCACTAGGGAAAATATGATTTCCTTAGGGATTTGGTTTAGGGAAAAACGTGTTCGAATTGGAGTTACTTTGAGATTTAAGCATTATGGGTAAGGTTTAGAGTTAGGTGTTTGGGCTAGTCTAAGTTTAAGAATAAAGGTTAAGCCATTCAGGTTAAGGTTAGGTTTAGTACTAAGTGATAGAGAACATGGATTCCTGGGTTTCAGGTCCCCAGAAAGATAGAAAAATGTGTGTTTATAAAGAAATAGGGAGGAAGGAATTGAGAAGAGGTGAGATGGTTTTAATTTAAAAACCTAGCCCCAGCAATGAGGAGGTAATTATACGGCAGAAAAAGCCCACTAGCTACAGCAATAGTTATTGAGCTATAATGAACAGGCCAACGGACGATTTAACTTCAAAGAGAAGAAAAAAGCTGGTCTCTTTTGCTGTTAGATTAACATGGAAATTCCTGGTACATATCTCTATCAGCTGTGCATCTGTTGACTGCATGTCTCTTTTGATGTTTCAGGATATTTGGAGTCAAGCCAAGATGTGACCGTCATGATTTGGATCTCTTCGTCCCTTAGATAGAAAACAGAACTGCCCCGGTTTCAATAGAAACAGAAATAATTGGCCATTAGAAAACCTTTTTTCCCAAAATGCACTCTACTAGCCGAACCACCATCCCTCCCTCAAAGCCTCGCCGCTTTGACCCAAGCCGGCGTACAATATCTGCAGTGGAACCAAAGCCACAAGGCCCTGCTTATCGGAGGGAGGACAAAAACATGAACACCGTTTCCTCTTCCTCTCATCGGCGTGCCAGCAAAGCGACCCCAGAGTCTTCCAGGACCAGGGTGGGCATGCAGCCTCGTAACCCTTTGGGTCAGTCTAGATTGGGCTTACAGAGAAACACGGCTCTCCTTTCTAAGACCAAACCCAAACCCAAGATTGTCCGAGCAGGAGCAGCAGCTGTGTCCAACCGCGCCCTTCCTCCTCTTCCTCCTCCTCCTCTTCCCCATCTGGACCCCAACTGTAATGAGCCTAGTCTGCCCTGCCTGTGTTGTGACGGCCATTCTCCCCAGGACAATAACAGCTTGTTCAACCACAACCACAACAACAACAATACCATCTCCATCCGGCAGCAGCTAAAGCTCCAGCCCCCTCCCCCACCACCCCCACTTCCCCAGAAACAGGAGGGCACCAGGGCCAAGGGTCAGGCCAAGCCCTGTCAGCTCAAGTCCCAGGCTAAGGTCCTGCCCCCAGCCTGCCCCGCCAACGCCCTGGAGCTGGAGAAAGGAGAGAAACAACAGGAGAATGCAGATGTGAATGAGAACACAAACATTGTGATAGACAACAAGATAAAAAAGCAGGACGAAGTGGATAACAACAAAGACAGAGATGAGGAGGGGAGAAACTTAGAGGATGTTGAAGACGAGGAGGATGAGGAAGAGGGAGAAGATGACGATGATGATGAAGACGATGATGACACTTTGGTCCCATCGTGCTGTGACTGCCCCCCCTCCCTCCTGGATCTCTCCCTCACCTCCTCCACCTCCTCATCTTCCACTTCCATCAGCTCCTGCTCCGACCTGGAGACGGACTGCGCAGATCTCTCCCTCTCCGTCTGCTCCTCTGCCCATGAGGGGAACGCTGATCTGTCAGTGTCTCCGGAGCGCTCTCTCGCTCACATTCCTGAACGCTATCCACCGTCTCGCTCCCCCCCCTCCCTGCCCCTCAACCCCAAATCTTCCTCGGCCTCTTGCTACCCTTCCTCCCCACCAACTGCCTGCTCCCCAGACGAAGGCTACCCCTCTGCTCCTGCCTCCCCCTCCTCAGACTATTTGGGGGTCAGAGGCCAGAGTGGTTTAGGGTCAGAGGTTGCAAAATTAGGCCTCCTGGACTTCCTGGAGTCAGTTGGAGAGTTTGGCAAGATGGAGCGCTTTAGCCAGATAATACAGGTGGCCCGCTGGGATCTGGATGGGGATCCTCAAGGGGATCTACTGAGGGATCGACTGGACCACCTGGACCGACTGGAGAGCGTCAACCGGCAGGTGAAACTCGCTCACATTGCCAGGCTCCATGAGAAGGGGCTGGATCTTGGAGATTTAGGAGAGGAAGACCTCTCGGATGTTCTGGATGAGATGGGGAATGTGGACATGTCCTGGAGGCTTTATAAAGGCCGGTCTTTAGGGGAGTCCCAGGAGTTTTCCGACGCCGGGGTGGACCTGACGGCACCTTCAGACTGTGATGAGCCCCTAGCCTCAGAATCTGAGACGTCTTCACCCATAGAGCCCCCTCCAAGACCCCCCAAACCGCCAGTCCGCCATGCCAGCGTGAACTCTGACCTCCACACCTACATCAACATCAGCCGTGACATCACCCCCTCAGTCTCTGTCTGTACCTCTCCATCCGCATCCCCAACTTTCTATACCTTCAGATGTGAGAAGGCCCTCCCTCCTTCTCCACCCTCCGTCCCACCTCCTCCTCTCTGTAAGCCCATCCCTTACTTCACACTCTACAAGTCTCCCCCTCTCCCTTTCTCCCGACCCCTTTCAACTCCCCCGATCCCTCCTCCCCGGAAGAAACACCTAGCCCGTAAGGAGGCCCAGCGTCTCGCTGCCCTCCAATCAGGATGTGAGAAGACACCCCTATCCCTTCCACCTCCAACCTCCTGCCCTCCTCCTCTCCCACCTCCTCCAACTATTTCCATATCCTCCTCTACTTCCCCCCCTGCCATACCTCCCCCGCCCTCTCTTCCCCCTCCTCCCTCCTTCCATGCATTGGATGATGAAATCCGCAAGCTATTGGTGCTCGCAGGACTGACCCAGGCTGAGCTCCTCAAACTCAGCCCAGAGTTGGGGGTCTGTGTGGGGGGACTGCAGGAGGAGGGAGTGGGGGAGACCCACCACAACTCCAGGCCTGAACAAACACAGAATGTAGGGATGAGAAAAAAGGAGGAGATGGCTAAGGAGCAGTATGATATAGATGGGTTGGCAGTTGACGGATGGAGAGATGGAGGAGGGAGCTTAGGGCGGGATGAGGAAGAGAGAGAGGAGAGCCGAGATGTATTTAGAACAACATCGTTCTTTAAGATGGCTAGGAGCAGGAAGAGAAACAGTGGTTTTGGGGCTAACGTTAGCCTAGCATCCAACCCCTACTACAGCACTGACATTATCAACACTGCTAAAAGTGTTAGCTTTGAGACTTTCAAATACGACCCTGTCCTCTCAGAAACCCCTCCCCCACCTCCCCCACGTCCTTTACCACCTGTCCCCCCTACCCTGCCCCCTCTCAAGGTCTGCACACTTCCCGCCAACTCCTTACGCCCTGAGCGATTTGATTGGCTTATGGCTTTCTCTCCTGATAGTGAAACCCCGCCTCTACCCCCACCTCTTGAACCTAGAAAATCCAACAAAGAAACCTTAAAGACATCTACTTCAGGGTCAGCGTCATCATCTGGGTCAACCACAGGGTCAGGGTCAAAGGTAATGACCTTCAAGGAACTGCGGAACCGTAGCAAACACAGCTCCCCGACCTACCAGTTAATTACCGAACCAGATCCAGACCCCACGGTCATCACTCCTGACCCTGACTTCCTCTATAACCTCAAATGGAGGAGGGAGAAGACAGACGGTGACGGGGTCCAGTGGGAGTACACCTCCCAAGCCCAGGCCGCCTTCCTGCAACAACCTCCCCTCACCACATTGGCTGCATTTAGGGAGATGTTCCAGAAAGCGGAGAATGCGATTGGACAACCTGAACTTAACCCCCTGCAGCGGATTGGGTGCTCAGCCAGTGAAGGGAACCTGTGGGGGATGGATGGACAGAGAAAAGAGGAGGGAGAGAAAAGGAAAGAGGAGCTGGAAGAAGAGGAAGAGCAGGTGGAGGTGAGAGGAACTGCTGATGGAGGAAGAACCTGGGAGTCCAGAACTTCAGGTGAGTGAGATGATGTAGCGAAGCATACTCAACAGCTTCTTGAGTTGATCAGCTTTCAATGTTCGCGTCATTTGCTAACAACAAAATTGAGTCACCAACACACCAATTCTGAAAACGCTTCGGGGGGGTTTTCCAATTCTTACATTTAATTTATAGTTCATTTCTAAGAGGGCCGGCAGGGTAGCCCAGTGGTTAAATCACCTGACCAGTAGCTGAAAGGTTGCTAAATAAAAACCCCAAGCTGACAGAGTGAAAAATATGTCATTCTGTCCATGAGCAATTGTGTAATTGAGTTTTTTTCTAAGAGTATGATTTCGAGGACTCACTGAATAACTGTGGTTGTACAGGAAAAACGTAAGTACAGATAAGTGGTTTCAGAATTGGCATTTTAAGGAACGGTGTGTTGGTAACCCAGTGTTATTAGCAAATGCCTCTAACATTTTCAACTCGAGATTAAATGAGAACGAGTTGAGTATTTTCAGCTAATGATGATGAGGATGATGATAATGACTGTCTTCATGGGCAAAGTTGCTGATTATGGCATGTATATGTGGAAGTTGCAACAATCACAGAGAAAAACACCATGTCTGACACAGTCTGATCTCTTCTGAGTAAAACCAGAACAAGCAGAGGGAAGGCTGACAAAAGCACAGCAGTGTGATGATTCTCCACATCCCAGAGCAGGGAGAAGAGACATACGGGGCAACCAGTGATAGATAAAGAGATAGGTGAAACAGAATTGGGTTTTCTTTCTAGAATGGACAGATGATGGAGATGGAAAGGTAGAGATACGTTAGCTGCACTTGTTCTTAGGGATGGACAGATGAGCTTATGGGGCAGAGAGGGAGACAGAGAAGTGCTGGAATCTCTTCAGTGCTTCCTGTGGGTCTCTCGTATGATGTCATCGCTACCTTATTAAATTATTCATCCACTTTGCAGCCTGGTTGGAAGGGATGGGGGGTGTAATGGAGTGTCTACAGCTCTTGGTCTCAGTCTCCCTACCAGTCTCACTGTCTCACTCTCCCTACCTGTCTCACTGTCTCACTCTTGCTCTGTCTTTCTCTTTTTCTCGTACATTCCTTTTCCAGTTCTCTCTTCCCCTGTATCTCTCTCTCTTGCACAGTATTTCTCTCTTCCCCTGTATCTCTCGCACAGTATTTCTCTCTTCCCCTGTATCTTTCTGAATCTGTTTTTCTCCCCTTGTATTTCTCTCTCCCCCTGTATTTCTCTCTCCCCCTGTATCTCTCACTCTATCGCTCTTTCTGTATCCCTTACTGTCTTCCCTCTTTCTATCTTTTCACTTTGTCTTCCTTTAATTTTTAGTTGTTTAGTTGACCTATACTCCCCTCTTCTTTCCCTCCATCTCTCTATTTGGTGATTCATCAGTTAATTTGTTTTTGCTGCCTTCCTCCTCTCAGTCTTCTGTCCTTGACCTCTCAGCCCCTCCTTTCTCCTTCCACCTCTCAGTCTCCTGTCCTTGACCTCTCAGCCCCTCCTTTCTCCTTCCTCCTCTCAGTCTCCTGTCCTTGACCTCTCAGGCCCTCCTTTGTCCTTTCTCTCAACTGTCTTCCATATTTTTCCTTTCCTGGTCAGATAAGATTATTCAACTCATACCATAGTCTACCTCCTGAGTAGTTGTTATAGCACATAGTTTATTACACTGAATGGCTGTGTTTGGATTACACAGCTTTACAGTTTTGATAATAGTGTACATTAACTAAGTACATTTTTTCGTTATTATGTTAATCAAGATCACTATTTAAACAGACTTGTTGAATCTGGTTCTTGCCTCTGTGTATGTAAAAGCCCAGGTGTTTGCTATTTTTCAGAGTTATGTGTTAGGGTTAGGCTACTGTGAGACCAGTCCTAACCTGACAACATCTGCCGCTCCACAGCTGTGTGTACAGCTTTAAGAACTAAGGGGGAGGGGCTGCATCTATCAACCAATGGTTAAGACTGGTCTCAAAGTAGCACAAAAAACAGGAAGTGCAATGTGAGAGACAGGCAAATCCACCACAAGGCAAAATCAAGGTATGGTGGGAAACACACTCGGTGCAGCCTGTCTTCCTCTGTCACCGTGATATTAAAGGAGACTAATTGTATTTCTGTGGATAATTAATGGAGTTTTAGGCAGCACAGACTATTATCGAATCATCTCTAAGGAGAAAGAGACATAGTGTGCAGGCAGGAACAGAACTCTCCGTAGGCTGACTCAGCGTAACCAACAATCTCTAGGTCAGTGGTTCTCAATCCTCTCCTGGGGAAACCCAACCATTCCACGTATTTGATTTATTCAAGAACCGGCACACCGGAATCAACTTGTCAACTGGTCATTAAAGGACTTGTCACATGAATCAGATGAGCTACTGCAGGAACTAGTGTGGGCCAGCGGAGAGGCTTGACAATATATTTGTAGGTTACTGAACTACTAGAGAGAGGAGAAAGAGAAAGGAGAAAGAGAGAGGATGGCAGTGCTATAACCACCTGCTGTACTCACCTGCACCTCATACATATAATAACACAGAATACATATTCACAGAAGAGTGAAATGTAAAACCGCTGGCTTTTACTGCTGGAAACATTGGGGAAATGCCATACCGGAGGGGAAATGTAGCCGGTTTCATGGTGAGATAAAAGGTTTGGGTGTGGTTGGAATAATGGCGTTTTAAGGACAACATAGTTAGTGTGAAACTATGGAACACAAGTGTAAGGGTTCTTTTCCCCTCTGAACTCCACCTACGTTGACTGTATTGTGGTGTGTCTGTATGCATCTGTTGGCTCAGACTGTTGGACATGTTGTTCTGTTGGGAGGCATGCATCCTGTGGTGTGGTGGGGATCTTCAACATTGCATTATTCTCTCAACGGACACTAACATTCTCTACATCTCTCTCTTTCCTATTGATTTGCACCATCCATTTTCACTCCTCTCCTTGTTATTCTCATCCCTCCATCCCATCTGTACTTCCGATGTTTGCTCATGATTTTGCTTCTCTACCTTCCCCTCCTGCCCACTTTTGTTTGTTCTGAAAACTAACCCTACCTGGTCTCCTACCTGCCCCTACACCTCCTCACACTCCTCCCCCTACCTGCACCTACACCCCCTCACACTCCTCCCCCTACCTGCACCTACACCCCCTCACACTCCTCCCCCTACCTGCACCTACACCTCCTCACACTCCTCCCCCTACCTGCA
>JACXGI010002810.1:6653-21138 GCA_016801175.1 Esox masquinongy | reverse complement strand
TCTCCCTTCTCGCCTCCTGCCCATTTCTCTTTTTGATCGGGTAGTGTCTTCCCCCCCCCTCTCCCTGGCCCAGTCCCGGCCCTCCTCCTTTTTCCTCCATTCGTCCCTCCCTCCTTACCGCCCAGGGTACTGTGGCGCTCATACTAGGCCAGCCTCCGGAACCCAACACCACAGCCGCATTGAAACTCAGCCCACACACACAGGACCTAACCCCTACACCACCCAGCCCACAGACCCCGGACCTAACCCCTACACCACCCAGCCCACACAAACAAGATCTTACCCCTACACCACCCAGTCCACAGGACCTAACCCCTACACTACCCAGTCCACAGGAACTAACCCCTACACCACCCAGTCCACAGGACCTAACCCCTACACCACCCAGTCCACAGGAACTAACCCCTACACCACCCAGTCCACAGGAACTAACCCCTACACCACCCAGTCCACAGGAACTAACCCCTACACCACCCAGTCCACAGGAACTTTCCCTTGTACAACCCAGTCTTATAACCCCTTTATGACACAGGACACTCACACAGATCCAAATGAAGACAGCCATGGAAATGATTCGAAGTGTGATTCCATATGTCGCTATAGTGACTATTTTAAGAAGGATCGAGGCCTAAGCTCTGCCCATCGTTTTGGAAACAACTATGACAGAAACGTTGATAGTTTGTATCGCTATGTGAATGACTCCAAGACTAAAGACAATGCAGAATATGTCTTTGGCTCTAACTCCATCACTAACTTTGACTCTCTCTACAGCTCTGACTCTGGCACTGAGAAAGAGACTCACGCACACACCGGCTCACTCAAACTGGTCAGCAGCGATTTACACACTCCAGTCTGCACCACTCCATATAAAAACGTTGATGCCATGAGGATGGCCTACGCCGGCACACACGGCGTCAGTCACGTGGACACGCACACAATCTCCAACACACAAACTGACATCCACTCGCTGTACCACCCCAGCTCAGACCCACACATGCACACCTCCCCTCACCAGGACAGAGCGTTCAAAGACCTCCCTCCTCTCCCCAACTGGTTCCTCTACCACCCCAAAAACTGCCCCCTCCACAGGGGAGAGCCGCCCCGCCTCTCCCCTGTCGGTGCTCTCGACCCCCCCCGTCGTTCAGGGGCACCCCTTCCAGGCATGGATGTGTCCCGCCTCAGCTCGCCCCTCTTCCCCCGCTCTCGCACCCTCCCCGCCCTGGCCGCACCCCTCTATTACCCCTTTCTCTACCCCCCCGCCCCCCCCAGGGACACCCCAGAACCCCCAACTCTCTTCCAGGCTCCGCCGCTGCCGCCCGTGCTGAGTAAGATCTCTCTCTCTCTCTCTCTCTCTCTGTCTGTCACACACTCCCTCTCTCCATCTGTCTAACATGTCACCGTATCTTGCTCTGTGGATGTGTCTCTTCCTGTTTTGTCTTTAGCTGTCCATGCTGTTTGTGATGATTTTGTGTGTCTGTTGCATGGATTGCTGAAAGTGACACCTATGCTTTGCGATCCCGTCTTATTGAAGTTCTGACGTTGTGACCTTCATTTTCATTAATCACCTTGACGACTGTGCATGAGTGTGTGCATGTGTGTGTTTGTGAATGTAGGCCTTATGTTGAGGTGAAGGGCCTTAAACTAGGCTGAGCACCACTCTGTCTCCACACGTGCCCCCTGTAACTGCCTGTCATTAGGTCAGACTAAGGAATACACTTCCATCATAGTGATTCTCGACTTGTGCATGGCTGTGTTCTCCCTTAGGGGAGGTTTGTGTTTGTGTGTTCAGGTTAGTGCATCCCCTTCCCATTGACATAATGTATGTATCACGCACAGACAAGATGTTGTTTTGCAGGCTGCTGGGCCTGTTAGGTAATCAATGAATATACTGTACCAGGCAATGGTTCTGGAAAGGATTTTACTGGAATGTTTATTACTGCTATTATTGCAACATTACCACTGCTTCTAACTGCTACAGCAACTACATTAACTAATATCACTAATACTGGAAACGTAACACAGAAATAGCGAGTATCATTGCTATTCGTCTCTCTGGCTTCCACCAATAACAGGTAGAGAAGGTTGTAATTTGTCTATCCTATTTCTGTTGATCGCAGCAGTTCGCAGCATTTCATTCGCTGGCTCTGTAAAGAAGGGCGGGACATCCTGGATGGGCGATGATGTGAAGGTACCTCTGAGAGGTCTAGGGCTGTCCTCTCTGCAAGAAAAAAGAGGTATGGAATAAATGCGACTAGTGTGTTTTGTCAAATGATGCCTGTGTGCAAATGTTTACCTGTGATGTTCCTATCCACAGCTCTCGTCAATTCAGTGAGTGTGGCCGTGGAGGCCATTTTGGCTCAGTTTAGCACCTCACGAACCCTGGTGCAGAAGGTTGGTTTTCCCTGTGTCTCTGTCTCTTTCAATTAAACTCTAAAGCCTTAAACAGCTTGTTATGGAGCTCATTTAGCTGGGGAGAATATGGACAGAATATGGATAAGGTGGGTTGATAATGTTTTGTCATTAAATATGTACAGTATGTGTTTTCACTAGGTGTTTCTGAATGCATGTTTGTGTGTTTCTAGTGTATTCCCCTTTGCTCATAGCAAACCAAGTTTCTCCTCTGTGGATCAATAAAGTATATTCATTTCAATTAGGAGCGATATAAGGGCCAATCAATCAACCATTATCCTCCAATTTCACGTTTGTTTTTAAAGCAGGGGAGCTAATGTGATCATCCAACATACACCCCATGTTCATAATATAATAGTGACCAACTGTTGAGATGACAGGGTCTCCAAACCGACAGACAGGGTCAAGTAGAACACAAGATCAACTAGCTCCCACTCCAAAAGACTCCCCCTTCAATTTGTAGCTGCATTGTAGTGAATGTATCAATCCGTCGGTCTGTCCCTGAGCAGGAAGTTAACCCTAATTGCTCTCTAGTCTGTGTTCAGTTATACCTGTTAAAAAAGGGCACAAAATAACTGGATGTTAGCGAGATTATTAATTTAATTACTATGATTGTCTCAACATTTCTGTTCCTCTCATCTCGGCTGTTTCAGTTAATAAAGTGTTAGATTGTGTTCAGATATCCCTGTCTTCGCCTAGTTCGTCAGAACCACTGTGTAGTAACCGCAACCTCCCTCATCACCCATTTGTTCTACTACTTTCCGCCTCACTCATCTCCCCCTCTCTAATTTCATTATTCTGAATGTCTCTTCTCCCATCCGTAACACCCTCTCCTCCACTACCTCCCTGTCTCTCCTCTCAACGCCAGGCTCTGTCAGGAGACAGCAGCGTCAATCCTTCTCTGGGTCGGCTGGTGCTGCAGTGCCTGTGCCCCGCCCTGCAGGGCTTGCTGTCTGATGGCCTCAAGCCCCATCAGAGTGACGTGATCTCAGGCAGGAGGCCAAACTCAGCCTGGGGACTGGTACAGGCCTCCACCAGGCCAGGTAGGATCTCTGGAGCACCGTACAAAGGTGGGTGGCAGGACAGCATGGAGGTTTAGGAGTCAACAAACACACCTCGACCTATTCTTCCCCATCAAAACACACCTCTGTCTTCTCATCCCCATCAAAACACACCTCTACCTATTCCTCCCCATCAAAACACACCTCTGTCTTCTCATCCCCATCAAAACACACCTCTATCTATTCCTCCCCATCAAAACACACCTCTACTTATTCCTCCCCATCAAAACACACCTCTACTTATTCCTCCCCAACAAAACACACCTCTACTTATTCCTCCCCATCAAAACACACCTCTACTTATTCCTCCCCATCAAAACACACCTCTACCTATTCCTCCCTATGAAAACAGATCTCTACCTATTCCATGCCATGAAAACAAACCTCTATCTGTTCCTCCACATCAAAACACAGATCTATCTATTCCTCCCCATCAAAACACACTCCCAGGTTCATAGACATGTAGGTTCATAGACATCATGTAGGTTTATGGATCTCCCAGACATCATGTAGGTTTATAGAACTCCCAGACATCATGTAGGTTTATAGAACTCCCAGACATCATGTAGGTTTATAGAACTCCCAGACATCATGTAGGTTTATAGAACTCCCAGACATCATGTAGGTTTATAGAACTCCCAGACATCATGTAGGTTTATAGAACTCCCAGACATCATGTAGGTTTATAGAACTCCCAGACATCATGTAGGTTTATTGAACTCCCAGACATCATGTAGGTTTATAGAACTGTAGTTTCGCCCTCAACGGTTTCCTTTTCTCCTCCCTCGATTCAGTGTGTCACTCATCATACTGCAGTGTTGAGTCACCCTTCTCACTCTGTCTCTCTCTCCCCTCCTCTATTCCCCTTTTCTGTTTTTCTCACTAGTCTTGTGATCAGAGTTATTTCACTGACTAATCACTTGCTTATTTCAATGTCCATACATTTCAGTTGAAGATAAAATAGCATTGATTCGAAATAAATTTGTTTCTCTGTGCCAAAGTCTTACTGTTTTCTTTCTCATCCGTCCTCCTCTCTCCTCCCTTCTTTCCCTCCAGGGCCCAGTACTCAGGCCCTGTACAGCCTACAGGCTAGGGTAGGTGAGCTGCCCCAGCTCAGGCAGAGCAAACACAGGTTCAATGCCTTCCTCTTTGGCCTCCTCAAGTAAGACCTGTCTCTTCTCAAAGTTTTTTTGATTTGCTTTTTAAATCCCAATTCTCACCTGCTTATTCTGTTCCCTCTTTCATTCAGCGTCAAGCTTCTGGATTTCTGGCTGTCCCACCTCCAGTCATGCAGTGGTATGTCTCTAAACCTGTCTTCAATATATTTGTTATTATATGAATACAGTTTAGGAATAATTATATTACATAACCGTGATGGTCATTCATTTCTCCCTCTCCCTTCATCTCTTACCTTCACCACCCTTTCTCTTTTAGATGTGTTGGTGACATTTTACCAGCCCTCCTCCTTCATGCGCTTGTCACTGACTTCCTGCCAGCCTCTGTTTGAGGAGCTCCTTCTCCTGCTGCAGCCACTCAGTCTTCTGACCTTTAACCTCGACCTACTCTTCCAGCATCACCACCTCGAGCCAGCCAATCATAGCCCTGAGATACCCAGCCCACACAATCAGGATCTGGGATTCAGGCTCTCGCCCCGAGGGTCCACCTCCCAAGGCAGGGGCAGCAGCTACCTCCATCAATCAGAGCTGCATGTTGGAAACGCCAAATCCGAGACAGAGAACTGTAAGGCCAGCCCATTGCCCCTTGTAAAAACGGAAGCTGAAAGGTTGGTGGAGTCACGGAATCCAGCGACTCATGGCGCAGAGTCTGGGAAGGTGTCTGGTATTGCAGAGACAAGTCCTCAGCTGATGTGGCTTCAGGAGAAAGAGATTAGGGAGATTGCGCCACCTAATGTTGAGGAGGACTGTCTATCCCAACAAGCAGGAAAGGTTAGCACAGGCCAGCTGACTTCTGCCTATATTGTATGTGCATGCCAGTGTGTGTGTTCTCACCCCATGGTGGTTTGACCCCCAGGTGATTCAGCAGGGCTGGGGGGCTGTGGTACGCTGGGGGGGCAAGCTCGGACAGAACTTGGCTGAACTTAGCCTGCCTGGACCCCAGAACCAGGTGGGGACATCCAGGGATCCCACAGAACCACAGGCCAGTACCCAGACCAGCAGTTACCCTCCCTGGGTAGATGGAGCATTAGCAGTCCCCTGGGGTCTGGGACGGCTATTTGGAGCTTCTAATAACGCCACAGTACCCGCACTTCCATCCAGGTGAGCTGGTGTGTCTGGGTGTGTGTTTTTGAGTTAAAGTTCTGTGACACTAAACTGTTGGTGTTAATTACTTATACATTATGTAATCTCTCTCCCTACCCAGGCGTCCATCTCAGTGGTTGTCTCCAGGGGTGTCTGCTCTGACCCGGTTGGTGAGCAGCAGTTCTACTGCTGACCACAGGAGGTCGCAAGAGCCCCGGCAGGTAGAAGAGGTGGTGGAGCGAGAGGTGGAGGGAGACACGGAGGAGACATGGGACAACCCAAAACCCCTTAGGTATCGTACCCGTCAAAGTTTATCTAGATTACATGTTTAGCTTTTTAAGTTCAACTTCAGACATCAGCTCAAGCTCATCATGCTGACTTTTAGGTTTTAACATTAGTCTCTCTGTTTCTCAGGTCGGTCAGAACACTATGCGACTACTCCGGCACAGGGGCAGAGTTAAGCTTCCAGAAAGGGGAGGAGTTATTGGTTTTAGGGGGTGTCGATCACGACTGGATTCGCTGCCGTCAGGGAGACAGAGAGGGGCTTGTGCCCATTGGCTATGCCTCTCTGATCATGTGATTTCTGAAGCCTGATCAGATTTTTCGATAGGTTGAATATATCTTGGGGAGGGAAAATGAAGTCATAATGCTACATGTGTAATGTACTTAGGCAACCAGTGAGAGGCTGCTGCAAAGTCCCAATGCTCTTATACAAATAGTTCACCACTGAATCTGAGTTCAAATCACGTGTTTTTCTCTAAAGTGGTCTGAAGTTCAAGTTTGATTCATTTTTCCACACCATCTGTTATTTAGATCCCATTATAAGCACTGAGCCATCTGCAAGCCTCAGTTCCGCAAGCCTCAGTTCCGCAAGCCTCAGTTCCGCAAGCCTCAGTTCCGAAAGCCTCAGTTCCGAAAGCCTCAGTTCTGCAAGCCTCAGTTCTGCAAGCCTCAGTTCTGCAAGCCTCAGATCCTAAAGATCTGCACCATCTTAACATATCAAATTGGTGGATTTTTTGGAGATAGAATATCTCTCAACAGACGGTGTGAAATATGGATCTAGCACAACTATAGACCACTTTTCAAGGTGAAAAGTGATAGCCTGGTGGCCAGGTCTGTTTCTGCTTTAGCCAAATCCAGAGCTGGCTGCCAGGCTAACTAATGAAGGGAACCATGCTAGAGTATTGGAGCGTAGCCTCTGTTACGTACAGTTGTTCCGTAGTGAAACGTAGCTGTGTTCTGTGTTCTATTCTGACCTTTTACCCCTATTGACCTTTAACCTCCATCACCTGGTCTTTGTGTGTTTGACATGTGCCCGCTACAATTAATAGTCAGTTAAAAATTATAACTATTTGGCTGTATAAATATACATAATATATATAGAAATATGAATAGAGATTTTACTGACGTAGATAGAAAGATAGATAATCAAGAGGAAACAGATAGTCAAGGCCTAATCGATAGTCCACACTATCGATTAGGTATCTATCGATAATGTGGATCATACATCCAATTGATAAGTGGTCTGTCCTGTTGTGTGCTGCTCTCCTTACATTTCTTAAGCAACAACACTGTCGTTGATTTGATACACACAGCTCAAGTGTTTCTGTCAGTGAATGGAATCCAGTGGCTGCATCTTCTCAGTACGTGTTGTATGCATGGGCATCATTTCGATGCGTAAGTCTTCATCCTAACCTTCTAGATCTAATCTCATATCTTTACACTGTATGTACTGTATTTGAATGCTTCGTGTGAATGCTGTAGAGTATCTGCCTGACACATAGTATCTATCTAAAGGGCATTGTAGTGTCTGGCTGCGTATTTAGAACTGGCGTAGCGATGCTATATATTCAGTCAGTCCTCACCTCTTCAAGCTCATTAACACATACTACTCAGTGCTTTTGAAAATGTCACAAATGCTTTGAAATAACACAATAAAACAGTGTCAGATTGAGACTTGTGTTTCCTCCTACTCCGTCAGATGATCAGCTGTTGTCCTCAAGGGCCGCTGTCTTGTTGGTATTCTTTTGTTTGGGACGTGAAATATCAGCACAAGTACTGTCCATTTGGCAGTTGCCTGGTTTACCTGGGTGTCAAAATGATGACCAGCACACATTGTGACCTTTTTGAGGGCCGTAGTTGTAGGTTAGTCTCTACCCAAGCTGTCACGTGAAGCAGTAAGCTGCTCCCTGTTGGACTGTAGGTGTGGAATATAACATGGAATGTGATACTGTGGAGCCTGTTTATCTGAGTCATACGCTGCACTCTCCCGACCTGTCCGCTCATACTGAATGAACCTTCCTTCTGTCCCGGCGATGCTAACCCATGTGAGGTCATAAGTTAATACTGTAGTATTGATAGTGGTGGTACAATAATGTTAAAGTAATAATGTAATTATTATTATGTTTATCATTACCCGGTATGTTGATTAGTATGTTATGATTTGGTTGGTAGTGATTGTGTAGGCTTGGTATTGATGACTATGCATATTATGTACTTCTCTAAGGCTTGTGGTTTAAAATAACTGTTTGGTCTGTTTCTTTTTTTTAAAATTGTATTTCTTTAAGTCACTCATGGATAAACTGTCAGGGTACTTAAAGAGTGAAGAATATAATATTATCCTATAGATTACCCATACAATCTAATTCTGTGGGAATATGTCCCTTCAGGTTAATCAGAAAAATATGAAAAGTACAAAGATTCCTTTGTATGGTAGCACAAAGGTAGTGTTGGAAAACCACGTAGGAAGAATACCGTTTTTGCACTTGTGTTACATAGCCTACTTTACCAAATCTTCCACGAAAATGTAAGGGTATAGCTTTGGCTAGTATGTCACCAAACTAGCTAACCCAAATACCTTCATGTCAGTAGATACTGTTAAGTAAGATAACTACATTAATATGCCAGGAAATTGACAGGAATTGTTTAGAGCTGCTTATGAAATCTATTATGTGGGTGGCAAGAGTAGGATGTATGAGAGAAGAACTAATTAGTCAGGAAGGCCCAATAGTCACATGTTTGATGCATGTGAGGGGTATCGGAACTTCAGGAAATGCACATTGTCTGAGACAGTGATGCTCTCAGTATGGTGAAGTTTTTGTTTTATCAAGTTTATTTTTCATTGTACGAAATGATCCATAATATGCATTGTTTTATATGAAACGCTGTTCACGTAATGGATGTGTTATTTATTGATCCTTGGGTCCTGAAAGGTATATAGCTCTGTTCTATCTGTCCCCTCATATATCTATCTATCTATCTGGGGTCCGGTGTGTGTATGGGTGTGCATATATGTACTTGTGCAAGCAACTGTGCACATGTATGTGCGAGAGCAAGAATTTGTGTGTAGCAGTGGGTACTGTAGCTCTCTGATGTGATGTAGCCTTCCGCCAAAACTTCCTGTTGCATAGTGTGCCATGCATCTGTAGTGTCAGTGTCCTTCCCGCATGTGCTTGTTTGTAAATACCCAATAAATGAACATGATCTGAACATCAAGCCTCTTCCGCGTCTCATTTATGATGTGATCGGGGACATCAGGGGTGCCTCGATATTTCAGCCATTCCCATCAAAGACTTCTTCCTTCACATACTACCACTTACATGGAGGAGTGCGTGAAGGAAGATCTTGGAAGGGTCAGAAATGGCAGAAATGAGACAGTCGTTAGAATGCTTCAGAACAGTGATTTCCGCATTGTAGGGACAACAGATCTGAGAGGGATGGATTGAGTTGTAGGCATGCTTTGCTCACATTAGAATGCCTGTTCAACCAGATGCAGATCTGTTTGAACAGTTGGGGGGATGCCTTACAATAGAGGCTTAGTAATTCTAAAGTTATCCATCTCAATTTCTCCTATTGAAGAGGATTAAATACATAGTAATAGAATGACTACAACAGCTGAACCATTGAATGGGAGCTCCCGTTAAGATATTTTGTTTTTCTACAGAGCTCTACGAGTTTCAAATGACCTGAGGCTTATTTGAGCTAATGAACATTGTGTTTTTTAGGTTGTTACAAATGTTCTGATATTAGCAGACACAAATTGGCTAGGATGGTACCCTATGATCTTACCTTGTTCCGCCTGCCTTCCATCTCTCTTTCAGTACAGTATATTCAATGTTAAAGTGGTCTCTTGTCATTATAAAAGATCATCTTTGGGAAACCTCAGTCACGTAATCACATGTGAGGCTATTCAACTTTACACCAACAGATGGTGCTGTATATTACACATTCTTTTTATTTAATTTTGAAAGCCTTGCAAAAGTCTGAAAGAATAGAATATAACAAAAATTCCACAATGTTTTGTAAAAAAAAAAATGCATTTTATTGTTATTGATAATAAGGTCAATGTTGGAAATTACATTCTGAAAGACTTTTTTTTTCTCCAAAGACATATTAGCAGCAATTAAAATTGTATAGCAAAGTTACATTTCATGCAAACTACATAAATAACTCTTCACTATATTGATGTTTCCTATATTATTAATCACCCATTAGCAATAGATGGTGAAGAAAATTCACAGGTAAACTATAAAACATTCAACTTAGTGTTCAAAGTCAAACTAGTAACTACAAAAAGAGAACTGGAGCGTACAAACTGAACAGTTACAAATCTCAGATTCTATTCACTTTCCTGATTGTCTGACCAAATAGAAAAATAACATTCCATTAGTCAGAAAAATAATATATACAGGTATAGAAAAAGAAAACACAAGAGCTATATACAATCGTAGCTATATTTGACATTGCTTAGTTATTTAAAGTTTAACACTTGGTAGCAAATTGAAGGCATTTGACTATTAAGAAACTTAGATTACTAGAAAAGTACATTTACTGAAATAAAACTTGTGTGCATGCTACTTTGTTTTAAAGTATTTATGGTTTTGAAATACGTTTTAGTAGTGGTAGTGACTGCAGTAGTAATGGTAGTGACTAGTTATAGTTGAAAAAGTAGGTACATTAAAGGATTGATTAATTGAATGGTTAGGAGCCTCTAGCATGAATAGAGAGAGCTAGTGTTAGTGGATACATTAATGCACATTCATATAGATATAATTGCCAAAGTATACATTTTTGTCTAACTTGTTGGGAAGGTGATCAACGTAGCTGACTGTCAAAAGTGGCATTGTTTACAGTGACTAATGTTGAAAGTCTATCCATTAAAAAGAAATGTAACATTGGAAAAAACAAAGAAGAAACACTCAATAGTTCAAAAAGTATAAAAAATTTCAAAACAATGTATTTTTGCATTTAGAAGATGCTTTTATCTAGAATGACTTAAAAGATCAATTACTGTTAAGTGCCTTGCTCAAGAGCACAACAACAGATGTTTTTTCTTCACCCACTGACCTTTATGTTACTGGCCCAAAGTTTTAAACACTAGGCTATCCGCAACTCAATCCAAACCATCTGCACATGATAAAGACTGAATTACATTTCCAGCTTAAACAAAGACAAAATAAGAATAATAAGACAAAGATGTAAAGTTGGGACTCTTGCTTCGCATTCCCCATTAATAATAAAAATACACAAGTATGTTGAAGGTTTTACATGGGGACTCTTGCTTTGCAAGCCCCATTAATAAATATGTAACAAATCTAGAGCTGTGCATTGCTTTGCAAATTGATTCATCATTACATTACTTAGGTCTATGTTACTGCATTTCATTGGTTTAATATAAAGATCTTAAAATTGTCTTATTCACTAAGGCAACACAACTACTTTGATTGATACACAGAAGGGAATAACTGGTACTGGTATTAATATTAAAAGTTATTATTGTGAAATCCTTACAGGACATATTGCTTTTGGAGAGTGAGCTCACTTAGGCTTCAGCTTATTTACAACATGGCACTTTTACATTAAGACTCTCTGACCCCCCCCCACCCCACCCGCCCATTAAATCTGACTCACTGGTCAGCGGATCCTCTGTTGAAAATATCCTTAATTGCAGACATACAGAACAGCATACAAAAAGCATATCTCTTTCATTTCACCAAGAAACAAGGCAGAAAATAAATGACGTCAGATAAGCCTTCTTCCTACAACCCTAGGACTAGTGCATATCTGGTGTTCTACGCTACTTGGTGGAAGAACAGAGACTGAACCAAGATGTCCCCCTTCCTTCTCCTCTTTCCTGTTCCTCCTGACAATGTGTGCCGCAGCTTCAGGAGTACGCTGTTCAGTCTCTCCTTCCGCACCTCGTTCCGGACCTCCTGACGATTTTTCTCCTGCTCCTTTCGTCTATTTGGCTCTCCATGGAGCTGTGGTAGGGATAGACAGCAGTCAGAAAAACATCATGAGACACAGACAGAAACACTCCGTATGACTGCCTTACACTTGAACTCATCCGTCAAGGGAAACGTTGTAGCGTACAATCCTGTTCAAAAGTTTGGGGTCACGAGAGAAATATCCTTGTTTTCCATGAAAACATTCATGAAATGAGTTTGAATAGGAAATACAGCAGAATGTATAGAAGTAAAGTAATTGACAAGGTTAGAAATAATGATTTTTAATTGAAATAATAATTGTGTGCTTTCGTGAAAGAATCCTCCATTTGCAGCAATTACAGCCTAGCAGACCACTGGCATTCTAGTTGTGAATTTGTTGAGGTAATCTGAAGAGATTTCACCCCATGCTTCCTGAAGCCCCTCCCACAAGTTGGATTGGCTTGATAAGCACTTCTTATGTGCCATACGGTCAAGCTGCTCCCACAACAGCTCAATACGGTTGAGATCCGGCGACTGTGCTGTATTATTGCTTCTTTAATCGGCACAACCGTTTTCAGCTGTGCTAGCATAATTGCGAAAGGGTTTTCTAATGATCAAGTAGCCTTTTAAAATGATAAACTTGGATTAGCGAACACAACGTGCCGTTGGAACACAGGAATAATGGTTCTCTGTACGCCCATGAAGACTTTGCATTAAAAACAGACTATTGTTCTAGCTACAATAGTCATTCACAACAATAGCAATGTCTACTCGGTATTTCTGATCAATTGATGTTATTTTAATGGACAATAAATTAGCTTTTCATTACAAAGCAAAGACATTTCTAAGTGACCCCAAATTTTTGAACAGTAGTGTATGTTTGCAGGGTGAGGACTTAGTGGTGTACTCACACAGGACGTGGTGTTAGGGGTGTTAGGGGGAGACCGGGGCTCGTGGAGGTCAACACTGGTCAACACCACCTTCTCCTTCACCCCCATTGTCCCACCTGTGGGTGGAAGAACTTTAGTAACAGCGGGTGGTCGGCTGGGTCTAAATAATGTACTGAAAACTATTAAGGCCTCGCATTGGTCATACACTGAAGTGTGTGTGGGCATATCTTTTAGAAATAGTGTGCGTATGCACATATGTATTTGTGTGTTTGTGTGACTGTGAGAAAAACTGTTTGTGTAGTCATGTGAATGCCTGTGTCCATTTGTCTCTCTATGTGTGTGTGTGTGAGTGAGTGAGTGAGCGTGTGTACAGTAGGTATATGTCCTCAAATCCCCTCATGCATGTCTATGAATGGTTGGTGACTGATGGAAATTATTTTGGTTTATAGTCAATCATTTATGGGGAAAGCTGAACTAGCTGGAAGTTCTTGGACGGCACACAATTATTGGACGGAAAACACTTCTTTCTGTGGTCGGAAAACCGCTGTGTGTACTTCTGAATGTGATATGGCTAAATAAATAATGTAAATCAAAAAGCAAGCCAAACCCAGAAATAACACACGTATCTCCATATGAACCCACTCATTGCAGTACTGGAAGACAATGAACACATTCAACATCAAACAGAATCACAAAGACACACCAACACAGACACACACACACACACACACACCTACAAAAACATTAACACACACACTTGCTTCATGGACCTGGCTTGATGTAACTGTCCCCAGTTGCTACAATGCTGGAAAGGCCACCTCCATTCCTGTCTGTATCTTTCTGTGGTCCCCCCTGTCCCCCCCTCCTGAGCTGCATCTGCCTGTCTCTGACCCACTCCCAGTTCCTCAGAAGGAACACATGGTGCTTCAGGACAAACACCCTGAAAATTAAACAGACAGAAAGAAATGAATATCACCAGTATATGTTGTTTTGGATAAGCACACCAGTACTATCCCGTCCCTCCAAATGTGCTGTCTCTACCTGTCTCTGGTGCTCATAGGCTCCATGTCTAAATGGGGAAACAGAAGCTTCTTCCTGGGTGAGAAACACTCCTCCTGGGCAGAGGGAGACGGGGGGACGGACAAGCTCTTCTCCTTGGGTTGGCCTGGGAGGGAAAGACCCAGTGTTAAGAATGGAACCATACACACTGACAGAACCCATTTAAAAAGAAACTGAGTATAGGAATGGAACCATACACACTGACAGAACACATTTAAAAATAAACTGAGTATAGGAATGGAACCATACACACTGACAGAACACATTTAAAAAGAAACTGAGTATAGGAATGGAACCGTACACACTGACAGAACCCATTTAAAAAGAACCTGAGTATAGGAATGGAACCATACACACTGACAGAACCCATGTAAAAAGAACCTGAGTATAGGAACGGAATTATACGCACTGAAGGAACCCATGTAAAAAGAACCTGAGTATAGGAACGGAACCATACGCACTGACAGAACCCATGTAGAACCTGAGTTTAGGAACCCATGTAGAACCTGAGTTTAGGAACGGAACCAAACACACTGACAGAATCAATGTAAAAAGAACCTGAGTTTAGGAACGGAACCATACACACTGCCAGAACCCATGTA
>JACXGI010002809.1:36177-69646 GCA_016801175.1 Esox masquinongy | reverse complement strand
CGGTCTATACTCTTTCCTGATCACACGCACACAGACACACACAGACACACACAGACACACACAGACACAGACACACACAGACACAGACACACACAGACACAGACACACATATATAAAAATCTATCTTGACTTCATGATGTATCACAATAAAATGAGGAAAGGTCCAAGAGAGTGAATACTTTTGAGAGCCACTGTATACTTCCCATTTATGCATTAATGTGTAATAAATTAACAGGCGCTTTCTCACTCACCTGGAATCTTACTCTATTTCCCAGGATGTAGCTGTTTAGCACTAGCTGGTGGCCTCTCTGCCACTTGAAGAAGAGACGTCGGGTGGCACACTCAGTCAGGCAGGCCTTGTGGTCCCTCATCAAGTCCCGACTGACAAAGTTACAGTGGTTCCCAGAGTGCAGTGTGGCATAGAGCAGGAAAGGATCATCCTCAGAACTATCAAAATAAAATGAGGTGTCAAGACACAAACACACCGAAATAATCTACACTGGGAATTGCCCTAAAAATATAATACATTGACCTAAACAAAACATGCCCTCCATAGGTATTTGGACATTGAAGGATTTTTTCTTGCTTTGGTTGTATAGTCAAAATGTCTAGTTTTAAAATCAAAATATTAATACGAGGTCAATGTATCGATTGTCAGCTTTTATTAGACAGTATTTGTTTCACCATTTAGAAAATAAAATACTTTTCATAAATAGTCCCCCTATCACAAGGCGCCAAAAGTATTGGGATGAGCGGCCTGACCGGTGAGTTCCATCTTTCACCTCACAGGCAGAAATGTACAAATGTCTGGTCATGATTATAGGCTATACATTTCCCTTAATAGTCTGCCACTGGTGTCTGTCAACAAACACCAGGGCAAAGCCATTAGGACGCTGAAAAATCATAAAAAAACAAATATAGCCAAAACCTCTGGTTTATTGAAAACAAAAGTTTGGAACATAATTAAAATGAAGGAAAGCTAGTGATAAATGTGCTCGTAGAAAGAAGAGCTGATCAGGAACACTCGAGGAGGTAGGCTTGGATGTGTCAGCCACTCCAATACGTAGAAGACTTCACTGACAGAATTACAGAGGCTACATTGCAAGGTGCAAACCATTAGTTAGCCTCAAAAACAGGATAGCCAGGTAACAGTTTGCAATAAAAAGCACTTAAGAGTCTGCGGACATCTTGAAAAAGGTCTTGTGGACAGATGAAACTAAGATTAACATGTGCCAGAGTAATGGCAAGAAGAAGGTGTTGAGAAAAAAAGTAACTGCCATAGATTCACAGACAGCAGACCATCTCATCTTTCAAATATGGTGGAACTGGCTAACTTGTCTTCATTGATGATGTAACTGCTGACAATGGCAGCACTGAAATTAATTCTGAAGAACAGAAACAAAATACAAGCAAATACCACCAAAGGTATTAGACTGTGCTTCACCATACAGCAAGAAAATTGACCCCAAACTTCCTGCCATAGCAACTAGGGAGTGTTTCAGGGCAAAAAAGCAGATTGGCCAATATCTCAGATATAAATCCAACTGAACAAAACTTTCATTAGCAGAAGATTATATTTAAGACAGAGACTTCAAACCAAACAACCAAACAATAATAGTTGTCGATTCTAAATGGAGAAACTAATATTTACATAAACACCCTAAAAAGTTGAGAAACTATACATTAACCTAATAGAACATGTTAGGCTAAATTGAAATGAAGTTGAAATGAAAACTATGGAGCATACAGCCAAAAGAAGAAACATTGGATCAGTTTATCAATATTTATGTAGTGAAATGTTTACATCATCTTTTAGTCTAGTTATTTCAATTGACCTGTGTCTTTATAATCTGGATATTAATGATTAATCAAAAAGCATTGTTCATAACACATATAGTATATGGCTGAAGGAAATTCCATAGTAAGGTAAACCTGAACATAAAAAACAATTTCAAATAAAAAACTTGAATAGATTTATTTTGCACATTTGCCAATTTCTTGTTTCTTAGAATGACAACCTAGGTATTATAAGGAAATTTGGTAAATCTTTCATATGTGAAACATACATTTGCACTATGTCACATCCACAATAATGTCACAAACATAACTGATGATTTTTCTCTCTAACGTAAATATGAAATGTAAAATATTTTCATAATTGTTTTTGTACCCAGTCAATTCTTCCTTTTAAAGTGGCTATTAATATTATACCCCAAGAATGAAAGATTCATAGACTTTTGTCAATGTTTCTGCTATAAAAATGCCTGTCCATTTCTGTCACATCCATAACGTAAGTTTCACTGTTCCGTTAACATAGTGGGATTACTTACAATTTTGTGTTAACACTTTCTCTGTAGGGGTCTAGAGATATGTACACTAAACTATTAATTCACCCTTCAGAAGTCATTTCTGTAAGGCAATTTCTTACTTGATTTTGTGTGAAAATGTCACATCCATAACACTGGAATAGTCCTGAACTTACATGTTTTCAGTGAAGAAGCAGTGGGCCTTCTGCTGGATCAGGATCATGTCATGTCTGTCCCAACTACGCGAGGGACGCTGCATATGCTTCCTCCCCAGTACCAGAATGACCAAACCCTGGCGTTCAAGCTCCGACACCACCGCCAGAAGCTGCGTAGAAACACCCAAACAAGTTTGATTATCATAATATCTAGAACCATCTTTTGCTAGCTAGGGCCCACTAGTTAGAGCCGTCTTTCTGGAGACGCCTACTTACATGTTGGCGGCTCAAAAACTGCAGCTAGGCACTATGCTAGGCACTATGCAGCTAGGCACTAAGGATTCTTCAACTTCCCATTGTTTGCGGAGTGTTCCCCTCGGCTAAGCTATCATCACTGAGTGTTATATATAGACCTTTCTTCAGCGGCAGATCCTCTCCCTTATATCCCCCCCCCGTAAGATTACCCCCCAGGTCAGGCAGAACATAACAATTGGTTAAAAATCAACATCAGTACTACATCTACTCGCCCCCCAACTCTCTTCAGCTAAATCCTCTACCGAAGCTGCTCTCAGTGTCACAGCTCTTTGCACTGCCCAAGCTGACTCTCTTCCACCGTACTCTTTCTTCTAGATCTATCCGCTGCTTCTGACACCATGTTAACCGTCAAATCCTCATATCCACACTAGCTATCTCAGACTCGGCCCACTGGTAGACTGCTAACAGGACTTGGTGTCCCCCAGGGCTTGGTTCTAGGACGTCTTTTCTCTATACGCCAAGTCAACTGGATCCATCATATACTCACATGGTTTCAGAACCATTTTATGCGGGTGACCAAACTACTTTTCTCCTTTACTTCTTCTGACACCTAGGTGGCAACAGATTTCCGGCAGATATCTACAGTGCCTTAATATTCAGACCCCTTCACTTTCCCCAAATTTGGTAGGGTTATAGACTAAATTTATACTTGACTAAATTTACATTTTCTTTTTATATTTCTCCCTTATATTTTAAAAAAAATGGCATACTTCAAAAAACAAATACTATTTCAAAGCCACTGCACATGGCTAAACCTTGACAAGTACATGTTACCCCCTCCTCAATTCCCTGTTAATCTCTTCAAACATCAAGTTGCCAACTCACCCCTGCAGGTTCATGCTCTACAACACAGAGTACAACCTTACCTGGCAGTGAAGTGAAGGTCCAAATACAGCATATTGATGGCGTTTTAAGTCATTGGCACAAAACGTCTGCTATAAACAATGGTATTTACTTCACTTTCTTTTAACCATTCAGTCAAACTTTGACATTTAGCTCAAAACACAAACATGTTGATTCTGAAAGGACTAGTGTAATCGGAGGACCTTATTACACTCCTGCTAGAATAGACCAACATGGAAATTTCGTAAGGGACTAAATTACAGAGTTACAGTGATAATTTGCCCTTGTGCCCATATTTACATTAACTAAACACCCTCAGTAAAAATAAAAAGGACTTTTAGTAAAAGGAAAAGTCCTGTGCAAAAACAGAATCTAGTCAGAATAACCAGTAAAATGTCGTATATCCCTGAACAAAATATTTTATGGCCAGGTTTAATCTGTCTGGTGCAGGCTAACCATTAAAGATTTTCCATGTCCAGGAAACAGCTGCATTGCACTAAATTAAAAAAAATATGCTACACATAAGATTTTTTAAAATTATAGGGAAACTTCAGAAACCTGTTAACCTTATTGTTTTGTTGTCAATAAGCAGCCAACATGATACACTACATGGCCCAATGTGAATAGCCCTTAAAATTAGTGAATTTGTCTATTCCAGACACACCCATTGCTGACTGGTGATTAAAAGACTCACACGTCAATGCATTCTCCATAGACAAACATTGCCTGTAGAATGGCCCATGCTGAAGGCCCATTTCAATGCTGCACCGTCACAGGATGTCAACTTTACAAGTAATTTTGTCAAATTTCTACCCAGCTAGAGCTGCCCCGATCAACTGTAAGTGCTGTTATTGTTAAATGGAATGTGACTGCAGAGTGCTAAAGCGCATTGGACTTCTTAGAGGTGGAAATGCGTTCTCTGGAATGATGTATCATGCTTCAACATCTGGCAGTCCGGCTTATGAATCTGGGTTTGGCGGATGCCAGGAGAACTCTACCTGCCATATTGAATTGAACCAACTGTGAAGTTTGGTGGAGGAGGAATAGTAGTCTGAGGCTGGTTTTCCTGGTTCGGGGTAGGCCCCTTAGCTCCAGTGAAGGGAAATGTTCACATTACAGGACACAATGACATTCTATACCATTCAACATTGTGGCAACGGTTTTGGGGAAGGCCCTTTCCTGTTTCAGCACGACAACGCCCCCGTGTTCAAAGTGAGGTCCATGCAGAAATGGTTTGTCGAGATTGGTGCTGAAGAACTTGACTGGCCTGTACAGAGCCCTGAAGTAAGCATATGATACCTTATAAGGTAACATGTTGAGTGTGATTTCCACACATTTATACTATCAAATTAATTTACTCAAATATGCTTCTGTACATGCTGGAAAATACAGACGGTTAACAAATAAGAAAAATCCTGAAGAAATGAGTGGAGGACCATGACAAATGCAGATGCTTTGTAAAGCACTGTAGTATAAAAAAATTCTCAGGGAACTTGTCTAGTCAAATAAGGCTTAAATATTATCAGGTACTTTTTTTAACATATCAAATCCTGTGCTCTTTCTATCCACTCTAGACAAGTGTTGATTTGGGAAAAGCCAGTGGAGTGGCTATTTTCTGCTAACTCACGTATGTGAACTGTGAACAGCAACTGTGAGGTTTACCAAGAAAATGACAAGACAAGAAACATGGCAAGTCAATTACCTTTCTCACCACATTGTTTTAAGAGTTTAAATTTCCTTTAATCTCTTTTAACAAAAATACATTAAAATATTAGAAAATATAGGAATACTTAGTAATATATCCTATAGACATTATTATATAAGTGCAAATAGCTGTTAATAGTAGATTAATGGTTTTACCCACACACACAAACTCCTACATGTCTGGTTGTCTGTTTGTCTGATGTGGTCAAGGCTTCAGACGAGTGGGTTGGGAAGATGTGGCCTTTAACTGTGAAACTAGGACAGAAGTCATCTCCACAAATAAAGTTAACCCATTGAAATACTGATAGTTAGTCATATGAGAATGGAAGAGAAACCACTCAAGGCATCAGGGTCTGTATGTGTGCTGGAACAAAGCTCCCTGTGCTACATTGGCATGTGATTATTATCTACTCTATGCAGTCAGTGCCCTGAGGCCATTATACCCTGCTCACCGCGGCCTAACATACGTCATAGGAAGATGATGGGAAACAGCTGGGGCTAGGTAGAGGGATCATTCACACAGTGTGTGTGTGCATATGGCACACTTCTGGCCAGAATGTGATAAATAAGGGTTTTACTTACAGAGGACAAATAGTCTGACCATACTCTGTGAATTTCTATGTTTGGCTATGAGTCCATGGTTAAATAAATATACACAGCACTAAAAATATAACCCTCTTTCCCACAGGATCTGATCTAAATGCGAGTTAGTGTCGTCATCCATACACAGCCTGCCAGAGCACCCTCTAGCTGTGACAAATACCATCTCATCTTGTGGATCAAGTGGGGAAAGAACATTAGTAGCTCATGTGCTGGGATATCAGTTGATTAACTCAGTTGGAATTGAATGGCGTCCCTTTTAAAGATTTGCATTTGGGTCCACATGGTGTGGCTGTGGACCATATTATAATTTAGTGGTAATAGGAGAGCGTGAGACATGTGGAACATCAATCCTATCCAGAATGACTTAGTTGTACTGAGTCAGAAAAACAAAATATAAGTGGAAACTTGAATTTTGTTACAAGAAATACATTTCACAAGATTAGAAAATTCAAGTACTTTCCCCCACAGATTTAACCTAGCTTATTTGCATTAATGATGACTGATCTTGAACACTCAAGTAGTAAAAACAGTCCACATTAACGACCTCCGCATTGGAAGATAATTTGAGTGACGATAACAATGGTTTGGTTTCTATTGTCAGTATGTCAGTATTAAACGCACAACATGAGCTGTTGTCTTGCCAACTGGAAGAGTTCTAGTACAGGGGAGGGCAAACCTTTTGGCTCGGAAGGCCAAATCAGGATTTTGAAATTAAGGGCCACACATTTGTTTTGTAATTTGTTAATCATAAATGATTTTCAGGCCAGGAAAGGGCAAAAATTTTAAAAAAATATACAGTAGGTTCATTGTAATGTTTAAATTTTTTAAATCCAGATTCAGGTGTATAAGAGTGGGCGGGTGAGTTATATATTTATTTTTATACTTCTCCTCAAAACTATTTTATTATCTATCGTGGGCCGGATGGAATTGCCTCACGGGCCGGATTTGGCCCACGGGCCTTAGTTTGCCCACCCTTGTTCTAGTAGCAATTGTAGAGGGCTGAGCAGCGAGCAAGGGCTTTTATTGGTTGCTTGTCCTATTTCAATGCAGGTGCAATAGCACAAAACCTCACCCGTGTGTCAGATTCAATGGTCAGAACCAGATTTGGTGACTCAAGTCGCAGACTTGGACTCAAGTCGCACTTTCAGTGGATATAAAAAGTCTACACACCCCTGTTAAAATGCCAGATTCTTGAGATGTAATAGAATGAGACAAAGAAAAATCATGTCAGAACTTTTTCCACTTTTAATGTGACCTATAATGTGAACAATTCAATTGAAAAACCAACTGAAATCTTTGAGGGGGAAAAATAAAAAATAGAAAACTCACAATAACCTGGTTGCATAAGTGTGCACACCCTTAAACTAATACTTTGTTGAAGCACCTTTTGATTTTATTACAGCACTCAGTCTTTTTGGGTAGGAGTCTATTAGCATGGCACATCTTGAAGTGGCAATATTTGCCCACTCTTCTTTGCAAAAGTGCTCCAAATCTGTCAGATTGCGAGGACATCTCCTGTGCACAGCCCTCTTCAGATCACCCGACAGATGTTCAATTGGATTCAGGTCTGGGCTCTGGCTGGGCCATTCCAAAACATTAATCTTCTTCTAAGATAACCAGGTTATTGTAAGGTTTTTATTTTTCATTTTTCCCCCTTGAAGATTTCAGTCGGATTTTCAATTGAATTGTTCACATTATAGGTCACATTAAAAGCGGAAAAAGTTCTGACATGATTTATCTTTGTCTCATTCTTTTACATCACAAAAACCTGGAATTTTAACAGGGGTGTGTAGACTTTATATCCACTGTATGTAAAATAGTCAGACAATTTGGCTAATGCCAGATAGAACAATAGATAGAATAGGACGGCCCCAGCCTCAACATGATCATACTTCAATTAAACATGAAATGTTACAATTAAGTATTAGTGTACTAGATTATCAACAGCTTATTTAAAATAGCCATCCCCAAAAAGTGTACCTTGAGTTGAAAGGACTTGATTTGGACTAATAGACTATAACTAAAGCCTATAGTGCTTAAAATACTTGAGACTTGACTTGGACTTGCATGCAGTGACTTGAGACTTGACTTGGACTTGCATGCAGTGACTTAAAGATATGTCTGGTCAGAACAAATGTGCCTACCTAATGTATGCTCAGAAAATGTCATACAGAAGGCATGAGCGCTGTTCCAATGAGTCTGGCAGGTCTTTTCATAACAACAACAAAATTATTAAAAAGTTAAAAAAAATCTTAGAGAATGCAGCAGTTGTAAATTAAGATAAGTGCAGAGCAGAGCTTCTGTTAGCCGGCTATAGCCAATTACGTAATAACATTTTCATTTGTGCATAGTGCTGTTGTGTCCGGTACATTTTCCAAATGTCCGGGAAAATCATATGCTGCCGGTCAAATTGTGCGGAGTCAAATGTTTCTAACGGAAGCCCTGTTGCACAGTGTGAATCCTTACTGATTGCTCTACCTCGCACTATGTCATGTTTCTGTGAAATGTACATTAGGCAGCAGCAACGAGCAGGAGAGAATACTCACCATAATAACAAAGAAAAAAACAATAAAGCTTCCTCAAACAGCAATGACCCCAAACACTTTATTTTAACAGAGAAATACATTTCTAGATTTTAATGCAGATGAACAGGCCTTTCATTTGCTAAAAATGAGACAAGACGAAAATATCTCATAGATAATTTAAGATTGCCCTCTCTCAGAGCACCACCAGGGGTCAATTGGTTGTAAAGGATATGCAACCAAACACGAAACATGGGTTTATTTTAGACATATTAATATGTCCCAATACTTTGATGTACTTCAGTAGGGGGACAATTAATAACGTTCATTATAAATTCCTGCATTCTAATTTAACTAACGAACATAATGCACTCAGAGCTCTAGAATGGAGGAAAAAATAGGCTTACGGAATGCTGTGTGAACATCGTTTTCTTTACGTCTTTATAAATCACAGGTTACATTAATAAAATCTGGACAATATTATAGTGATAGTACTCAATCGACAGTGTTGATGAAATATGAACGCTGTAATAGCGTGTTAGAAAGAAATTCAAGCTCTGGACATGGAATGATCCTTATACATTGCATACTATATTTGAATAGGATTTCATTTTTGATGTAATTTGATGTAAATCGAGTTGATTGTTAAGTGTAACAATCAACTCGATTTTGAGCGATACAATAACGTACTTTGTGTTTTTCGGTTTAAGGATTGTGTTTAGATAGTTTAAAGTTCAAAACAATTACGTAATTTAAACCATCCAACTTAACCCATATATTGACTAAAGGTTTGAAATGTTAGCACATGTTTCAAATATCATGCCAGCTAGTCTTGGATGTTAGCCTAGGAAAAGTTACAGCAGAGATGAGTGGCAAAAAAGTAACAACGTCAACTAATGAAATGGACATGTAACCTAGCAACAAAAACACAACTCACAGCTTCTCCACACACACTCCCCGCACAGCGCAGAGAGGCAGAGAAGAGAGAGCATGTAGCTGAGGTTTGGTCAATCAGACTTTTTGGATGACCATTTAAATAAAAAGTTTTAACTTGCAATTTTAAGTTGAATTTCATGGTCAATACACAATTTTTTTCCAGGGTAAAAAATGCAGAATCCTGTGTTAACGTGACCTGCTGTAACCTCATAGTAATTATTTTGATTTCAGATCGAACATTTTGGTGTTCAGCCCCAAGAAATAAAATAAATGCTTATAAATTATGTACAGCACTGTCTCCTGCCTCCTGATGACACATACAGATATATACTTGACATTGCAAAATTAGATATCCATTATAGGAGTGCTGTTTTTCAGATGTTTCTTTAATTATAGCAAATCTAAATTGTAAAAATTTCGACTCCAACTTAATAATTTGCTTTTCTCAATCAAGCAAAAAATCAAAAGGCATCTAAATAACGTTATCTTTTTTCTGTTCTACAGGTTTCGAGATGCTACACTAAATCGCTGACCAAGAAGTAATTCTTAGAGATGGAAAGAAAAAACAGTTTGAAAGGACATTCCAAACGCTCTGTGGCTATTGTGTTAACCGGAAAACATTTATGTTATGAATGCAATCAATCCAGTGAGATTTAAGTGGCACATGCAGATTGTACCTATCTAACACAGGAAATAGATCGGCAGGCCTTGCCTGTTGCTACTTTTGGATTTCAAAATAGGCAAAGCCTTACCTTAGCTCATGACAATGATATATTCTGGATTCACAATCTGATAGGAGATCTGATGGAGCACTCACCGTCTGAGACTGTTTCCCTTTAATACCAATGTTGGCCACGTTGAGTCCATCTATGACCACGTCAAAGCTAGGCTTCCGGTTAACAAAATTCTTAAAGCTCTCCAGCTCCTAGGAGAGAGATAAATATTTGGTTAACAGTTTATACATATGGTTACATTAACAAACTTCATCTAAAAACATACTTCAAAGTTGCATGCACTAGCTCACATTGCATACCGTTCAGTCCAAAACAAGGAGGAACTTCAGTAACAGGGACAAATGTTTACTGAACAGCCAGGGCTTCCCTCTTGTTTTTTCTTTGTTTCCAATTCAATTGGAACTGGACTCAGAAATGAGTCTGGCAATAGACAGTACAGTGGGTACATGCAAACCACACCACCAACTGTAGGCTTATGCACACACATCCATCATGTACATTTTAAGCTAAAAATATATGCATAAAAGAGGTTCCAAGACTGATAGCATGCAACAAGATGGATGAACTGCCGCCTACAACCGAAAAACAAGATGAGATGACATATTAGAAGGCATCCTGTTGTACAACCTCATTTCCAAAAAAGTTTGGACGCTGTGTAAAATGTAAAGTAAAACAGAATGAAATGATGTGCAAATCATTTAAACCCTATATTCAATAGAAAATAGTACAAAGACAACATATCAAATGATGAAACTGAAATATGTTATTGTTTCTTGAAAAATACAAGCCCAATATAAATTTGATGCTAGCAACATGTTTCAAAAAAGCTGGGACAGGGACAACAAAAGACTGGAAAAGTTGTGTAATGCTAAAAAAAACCTGGTGGAACATCTCACAACTAATTAGATTAACTGGCAATAGGTCAGTAACATGATTGGGTATAAAAAGGGCATCCCAGAAAGGATGAGTCTTTCAGAAGTCAAGATGGGGTGGGGAGGGGTTCACTACTCTGTGAAAGACTGTGCAGGCAAATAGTGCAACAATTTAAGAATAATGTTCCTCAATGTAAAACTGCATGGAGTTTGGGGATCTCATCATCTATGGTACATAATATCATTAAAAGATTCAGAGAATCCGGAGTAATCTCTGTATGCAAGGAAGAAGGCCGAAAACCAATATTGGATCGGGGCTCAGGTGGCACTGCATTAAAAACAGACACGATTCTGTAGTGAACATCACTGCATGGGTTCAGGAACACTTCTGAAAACCATTGTCTGTAAACACAGTACGTCGCTGCATCCACAAATGCAAGTTAAAACTCTACCATGCAAAGAAGAAACCAGATTTAAACAAAATCCAGAAACGCTGCCGCCTACTCTGGGCCTGAGCTCATTTAAGATGAACTGAGGTGAAGTGAAAAACTGTCCTGTGGACTGACGATTAAAAATGTGAAATTCATTTTGGGACTCATGGACGCCACGTCCTCCGGACTTAAGAGCGACCATCCGGCTTGTTATCACCACACAGTTCAAAAGCCAGCATCCGTGATGGTATGGGGGTGCATTAGTGTACATGGCATGGCTGAATTGCACATCTGTGAAGGCACCATTAATGCTGAAAAATATATACAGGTTTTGGAGCAACATATGCTGCAATCCAGACAACGTATTTTTCAGGAAAGGCCTTGCTTATTTCAGCTAGACAATTTCAAACCACATTCTGCACGTATTACAACTGCTAGGAATAATCTCACTTTCAAAACTACAGCAATTGGTCTCCTCAGTTCCCAAATGATTACAGAGTATTTAAAAGAAGAGCTGATGCAACACAGTGGAAAACATGCCCTTGTCCAAACTTTTTTGAAAAATGTTGCTGGCATCAAATTCAAAATGGCCATGTATTTTTCTAAAAACAATAACATTTCTCAGTTTCTACATTTGATATCCTGTCTTTGAACTATTTTCAATTAAACATATGGATAAATGATTTGCACATCATTCTATTCTGTTTTTATTTGCATTTCACACAGCATCCCAACTTTTTTGGAAACTTATGCAACCAGGTTATTGTGAGTTTTCTATTTTTTATTTTTCCCCCTAAAAGATTTCAGTTTGTTTTTCAATTGAATTGTTCACGTTATAGGCCACATTAAAGGTGGAAAAAGTTGACATGATTTATCTTTGTCTCAATCTTTTACATCAGAAGAACCTGGCATTTTAACAGGGGTGTGTAGACTTTTTATATCCACTGTACCTATGAATAGTAAAATCAAAAACTGATAATTTTCCAGTGGTCTCTTAATTTTTTCCTAAGCTGTATGTACCATTTGTAAAGAAAACATGAGTGAGCAGGCAAAACACATGTCTTTTATTTCTTATGGGATTCACATTCAACTGTAGGTCATAACAGAATGGCACAATCATAAAACAAAACATGGCAACAAAGAAAAAATGAACTGACCCCTGTTCAAAAGTCCGCAAGTTTGAGATCTCCCCAGAGTGACTCGATGATATTTAGGTCAGGAGACTGTGATGGCCACTCCAGAACCTTCATCTTTTTATGCTGTAACCACTGGAGGGTCAACTTGGCCTTGTGCTTAGGGTCATTGTCGTGCTGGAAAGTCCAAGAGCGTCCCATGCGCAGCTTTTGTGCAGAAGAATGCAAATTGTCTGCCAGTATTTTCTGATAACATGCTGCATTCATCTTGCCATGAATTTTCACAAGATTCCTCGTGCTTTTAGAGCTCACACCCCCCCAAAACATCAGTGAGCCACCACCATGTTTCACAGTGGGATGGTATTCTGTTCACTATATGCCTTGTTGACCCCTCTCCAAACATAGCGCTTATGGTTGTGACCATAAAGCTCTATTTTGGTCTTGTCACTCCAAATTACAGTGTACCAGAAGCTGTGAGGCGTGTCAAGGTATTGTCGGGCATATTGTAACCTGGCTTTTTTGTGGCACTGGAGTAGTAAAGGCTTCTTTCTGGCAACTCGACCATGCAGCTCATCTTTGTTCAAGTATCGTCGTATTGCGCTCCTCGAAACAACCACACCGTCTTTTTCCAGAGCAGCCTGTATTTCTCCTGAGGTTACCTGTGGGCTTTTCTTTGTATCCTGAACAATTCTTCTGGCAGCTTTGGCTGAAATCTTTCTTGGTCTACCTGATCTTGGCTTGGTATCAAGAGATCCCAGAATTTTCCACTTCTTAATAAGTGATTGAACAGTACTGACTGGCATTTACAAGACTTTGGATATCTTTTTATATCTTTTTCCATCTTGTGTGTCTGTAACAAGGTCAAACATTCAAGGGCATGTTAACTTTTGATCAGGGCCATATGGGTGATTTCTGTTATCATTATGATTTAAAAAGGAGCCAAACAACTATGTGATAATAAACGGCTTCATATGATCACGATCCTCAAATAAAATAGTTTTTTTTGCATGATCAGTCATATTTTCAAAATCAATGCCAAAATTTCACAATTACTGCCAGGGTATGCAAACTTATGAGCACAACTGTAGCGGTCGTATATGATATTGTATACTACTGGTATGACTTCACATCCCCTTTCACCACTTTAATTGCATTGTTAACCAGTATTTAATCACATTAATGCATCTCTAGCTTTTGTGGTATATTGCCAATATACAGTGGCTAAGTGTTGTGTCCAGGCACTCTGCAATGTGTTGTGCCTAAGAACAGCTCTTAGCCGTAGTATACTGACCATATACCACAAAGGCCCTTCTGCTTAATTATACAATGCTTCTGCCCTACTATAGCTAATGGAACAGGTCAGTACTTTCACTTCTTTGTCTTTGCAATGCAAATAGCCAGAGAAATCCCCAACCACACCCCAATACAAACCTACAGAAAAAACAACAGAAAAACTGTATACCCATGAGCCCTTCGCAGATAAGTAGGCATTTGCCTGCTTGATTATACTGTAGCTTTGAGTATTTAAAAATAAAATGAAAATAATGTTAAGAAGCCGGTAACTTTTCAGGCAACAGCACTGACATGAGACATTTACATGATAGAAAAATTATATTTACAGAATCCCTTTGTAAAGTAGAATAAATTCTAGAAATAGAGGACATTCATAATTCAAGAAACGTCAGGCCCCGTATATGCCCATTAAATTATTGATTGGCCATTAGCCTGTAGAAAAGATAAACGACTGCTCACTGTCTTTGTACAACTAAGCTGTTTTACACGGAAAAGGGAGACAAAGCTGAGAAACGTTTTGGGGGTTTTTAGAGATGACTGTTGTAGATGACAAGAAGGCTGTTAAACCTGTCTGTCATCTAGTCAGGTCCAAAGTTCGAGGAACAGGATTTAACTAGGTCTATATTAAAAAACCCTGCATGCCAGGCTGTTCCCTGTCAACATACTGCAAAAACACTGCCCTATTTCCTGCTTATTTACAGCACCTCCATGAACTCTTATGTATCAGTGCAGGGCTATCATATAATTATGTTAAAACGTAAACCAGAAAATGTACCTCTAGCTGTATTGTTTAGGACAAAACGAGAAATGGCCTGGCTAGTGATGCATTGCTCAAAAACAAGTTCATTGACACAATGTGTTAATGAAAAGTGGTACAGATGCTTCTCAATCAATTCCAAATGCACCTTTCTGGCACCATTTCATGTTCAAGACTTGACAACCAAGTTGATCATTAGCTGTTAGCATTGAGTGCCACACATTGGTTTCACTTCGTAAACAACTCATTCATGAAGCCATGGGGGGTTAGCGTGCGTGCGTGCACACGCACGCGCACGCGCACACAGTCAGGCAGGCAGGGACTTTCCAGGGTCACTCATGTGAGAGCCTATTGAGAGTTGAAATGTGAAACTCTTTTGTGCAGCTTATATGACTGCAGCCAGCTTAAAAATGTCCAAGCTATTCCCCAGTATAAAAATGTCACAAAAGACTAGTGTTACCTGAAAAAACAGAGAGGGATCACAGCTCAGAACAGACACTTAACAATGTTAAATTTGCATCTCAACATGCAACAGTGGAATTGAAATAATATTTCTCTAAATAAACTACCATTAAATAGCCTATTACATACTTACAAAAATAATACTCATCAAGCTCCTGTTAAGCCAAAACATATTTAACACAAGGTGTTCTATGTAAGTAGGTTTGATGGCGTTTAAGGAGCATAGTCTCAAAGAATTGTATCATTCCTACCATGCATCAGAAAATGTCTCATTGATGAAACATAAATTACCACATAAAGGACATTGACAATGTTTGAGCCAAATTGGCATTTTCTTCATAAGTGCCATATTTATTGTTATGCCCCATCTAGGTCATGTTTTTATGAAATATTATTTTAGATTGTAAGAATCAGTTCACTATTATATTGAATGAATAATTAATTTAATATCTAATTATTTCTAGCTATGGAAGACTCTCTCCCAGGTACCTACACCACATAGCAGGGTGAGTGATGCGGGCATGGGAGCCAAAGGTATGGCTGCAAACAGTTTTGGACCACACCCACACATGCTGTAGCTTATGCTTTCTCAGTTTCCTTTGATACGTTGAGAAGCATAGCTCTCAGAAAACAAAGGGGTTTGTGTTACGTTAAATTTGAGTTTCATTAATAGATGTTTATTATTTTGCACAAATCAAGTTTCGCATTCTGATCTTTAATGCAAGCTGAGCTGCGAGCATGTCTAATATGCTGTTTACCTAGAACTTTATTATTTGCACCCACGCAGACAAATCTGGATGGGCTGGTAGAATCAAACAAAAGGATTTCATGCCAGTATATACTTTCTTGAGCACTGTTTTGCAATGCAGACTACCTATTACCTACCTACTAACTACAGTTATGAGTGTATACGTGCTGTTGAGCTATGTAGGGCAAAATAGACTGGCGGCCTATACAAGAGGCCCCCAATTGTCTGAACAAAGACATGTGCAAGATTAGCCTTAAACAACACTGCATTTCACCGCTGAATAGTTTGAAAAATACATAAACATTAAGCCTCAAAACATCCAGTAACAAAAGTATAGTTCAAAATCCAATACTAAATCAAGGTTGACCAGAGGTTTATTTTTCACACCATTTGTTGTGCAAATCTCAATGCAGGCATCTTGATAAATCTGCAGTGCATGACCCCCTACGTTTTAACTCACATCACATTGACTTGATTTGACACAACACAAGCGCCCTCTAGTGGCCATCATATTCAGTGGGATTATTTTCTCACTATGATATTGTTTAACCAGGCTTTTTTCTGCCATAGAAACTCATAGATGGGCCACCTAAACATTTTTGTCACGCCTAAAAAGAAGTCACGAAATGCATTAAAGACCGGCTTGTGTTGTTTTGTTTAGCTTGTATTGTTTTCTTTTTTTTTTTTTAGAAAATAATACAAGCTAAACATCATTTTATTTGGAACAGTAGCATCATTTGGAACAATAGCATCAGTTCAGTAGCAACTGAACTACAGCTTTGATATGCAGTAGCCTATGTTGTCAGGTGGAAAATACGCACACCTTTGCCCAGCAGTTCCGTGAGCTGTCAACCACTCTAACACACTCTCAAACGTATTTCTGTGCCGTAATAATGGTTTGAATAAATAATGGTTTGAATAATTGTTAGTGAAAATAGTTTTCTAGGCAGAAACCTTAGTGTTTTTTAAAGATGACACATAATGGCAGATAGTGAGAAAGGACTTTGTTAACTTTACAAGCCTTACAAGTTTCTCATAAAAATGTATGCAAATAAATCAGAATATTAGCCAGGTGCCAAATGTTCACATCCCATGCTGCCAATCTAGCCGTTACCGACAAAAATAATGTATTGAATAAAAACCATAATTTTTCTGAATTGTAGCATAGACAACATAATGTGTGTGAAGGTTTGCAAACCTCTGGAGTGGTCTTTTTGAAAACATCTCTGCCTTGGATTACTTCCCTCATCACACTGCCCTTTAGCAGGGCATACTCCTCTTGACTCAACTGGATAGACTCCAGCTTCGCATGGCAACTCTGACATACTCCCCTGGTGAAAGGAGTAAAGGTCACAGAGTCAGAAGTTAATAGAGAATTATAAAACAAACTGTATGGAAAAAGTGCTTATTCAGTCTATTAATTTACTGTTAAAGAATATAAGAATATAAATACACTACAATGCTAAAGTTTGGGGTCACGTACAAATGTCCTTGTTTTATTTCTGAAAGATAAGCAAACTTTGAAAGTTTGCTTATCTTAAAATAAAATAAATTGATCAGAAATCCAGTGTAGACATGGTTAATCTTGTAAATTACTATTGTAGCTGGAAACGGCTGATTTTCAATGGAATATCTACATAGGCGTACAGAGGCCTATAATCAGCAACCATTACTCCTGTGTTCCAATGGCACATTGTATTTGCTAATCCAAGTTAATAATTTTAAAACCCTAATTGATCATAAAAAAGCCCTTTCGCTATTATGTTAGCACAGATGAAAACTGCTGTGCTGACTAAAGAAGCAATAAAGCTGGCCTTCTGTAGAATAGTCCAATATCTTCAGCATCACCGTTTGTGGGTTTGATTACAGGCTCAAAATGGCCAGAAACTAAAAACTAAAAAATTTCTTCTGAAACTCATCAGTCCATTCTTGTTCTGTGAAATGAAGGCTATTCCATGCAGGAAATTGTCAGGAAACTGAGGATCTCATACAACGATGTGTATTACTCCCTTCTCAGAACAGCGCAAACTGGCTCTAACCAGAATAGAAAGGAGTGGGAGGCCCCGGTGCACAACTGAGCAAGAGGACAAATACATTAGAGAGTCTAGTTTGAGAAACAGACACCAGGTCACAGGTCCTCAACTGGCAGCTTCATTAAATAGTACCTGCAAAATACCAGTCTCAACATCAACAGTGCAAAGAAAAAGCCCTCTCAGACTGGCCAATAAAAAGAAAAGATTAAAATGGACAAAAGAACAGACACTGGACAGGTGAAGAACTCTGCCTAGAAGACCAGCATCCTGGAGTCGCCTCTTCACTGTTGACGTTGAGACTGGTGTTTTGCGGGTACTATTTAATGAAGCTGCCAGTTGAGGACCTGTGTGGCCAAACGGAAACCACTCCGCAGTAAAAGGCACTTGGAATTTGTCACTTACAAAAACAGGCTGATGTGTTTCAGAAGAAAATTCTTTGTTTCTGGCCATTTCGAGCCAGTAATCAAACCAATTTCTAGCTGCAATAGTCATTTACAACATTAACAATGTCTAGACTGTATTTCTGATCAATTTGATGTTATTTTAAATGGACAAAACATTCGCTTTCTTTCAAAAACATGGACATTTCTAAGTGACCCCAAACTGTTGAACGGTAGTTTAAGTTTATGTCGTCACCTGGGATCTGAAGTGGACCAGTTTCCACTCCACTTCTGGTCTGGAAGACTGGTGGGAGATAAGATATCATCATGAACTTGGTGGACATTTTGGCAATTTTCTGATTAAAAATCTGATCTAAATACAGCTTTCTTTTCCAAATAGTAGGATACAGTTCATTCGGAGAATATTTAGACCCCTTCACTTCATCACATTTTGTTATGTTACAGCCTGACAGTGCACGCCCCAACAAAAACAAAGCATCAGTGCATGCCCCAACAAAAACAAAGCATCAGTGCATACCCATGCTAAAACGAAGCATCTGCAGCATTGTACGTCCCCAAGAACTAGTGATGTGCAGAACAGCATTTTCCAAAACATAGAGACAATCGAAACATTAGTCGTGGCTTTATGAAACGCTCAAAACATTTACTACTCGATAGTGACATCTGCTGGTTAGAAATAAAAATCAAATGTGCTTCCACACGTATTGTCCCATACTGTTGCAAAAGACTTAGGGGTGTAGTGGTTTGGGGTATGTGCGCATTGAAAGAGACATTAGAATATGGAGTTTGTATCCCACATTTCTTTTGGCTTTCCAGTTTGCTTTTTATTTAACCCATCATCCATTATGTGTTGGATGACAAAGGAGCGTGGATGAAGTGTCATAAGATGCACTAAATGAAACAAATTATTTGAACAACAATAAATAGTGGTGTTTTGACTGAAAACATTTTGTAAAGGTCATTAGTATTCAATCTTGTGTAGTTTAGCTCAGAAGTCGGCAATGCTATGCGCTAAACCACCACTGAAGTAAGGATAGTAAAACAAGTTTGTAATTCAATTGCTAAATAAGATGTCTAGTAGAGGTTGACGTTTGAAAGCAACGACTTGTGCGCTCAGGCATCGGAGAACTGTGGAAACATGCATTTTACAACGAGCACTTTGAAACGAGTTTATACTAACTAGGCTAACTACAAAAAAAACACCACACAGTTAACTCTCACAATCTCTCTCTAATCTCACAAATGTGTCTCTTTGTGGTTCTCGCCATATTCAAAGTTGTTGGTACTTCCACCTCATTTTCAAGCCAGTTTGACACTCAATAAACACAAGGTTTTGTTCAGAATCAAGCAACATAGTGTTTCGGAACACATCACAGAAAATTGTTCCGATACAGTGAGTGTTAAAAAGATCGGAACAGTATTGAGCATGAGTGCCAAGCAGCCCATCTCTACCAAGAACTTAGCGGCCTATATCATTATTTCATCAATGGAAAAAGTTTGGAATCACCATCTCTCTTCCTAGAGCTAGCTGCACGGCCAAACTGAGCAATCGTGGGAGAAGGATCTTGGAGGAGGTGACCAAGAACCTGATGACCACTCTTCCTGTGTGGAGATGGGAGAACCTTCTAGAAGGACAATCAACTGCAGCACTCCACCAATCAGGCCTTTATGGTAGAGCAGCTAGATGGGCACCACTCCGCAGTAAAAGGGACTTGGAATTTAGCACTTGGAATTTGCAAAAGGCACCTAAAGGACTCTCTGATAATGAGAAACAAGACTAAAGTCTTTGGTCTGAATGCCAAATGTCACATCTGGAAGAAACAAGGCAATGCTCATTACTTGGCCAATACCATCCCCATGGTTATGCATGGTGGTGGCAGCATGATGCTGTTGGGATGTTTTTCAGCAGAAGGGAGTGGGAGACTAGTCTGGATCGAGTGAAAGATGAATAGAGAAAAGTACAGGCAGATCCCCGATGGAGACCGGCTCTAGAGCACTCAGAACCTCAGACTTTGGTGAGGGTTCACCTTCCAACCCTAAGCACACTGCCAAGACAACACAGGAATGACTCTGGGACTGTGAATGTCCTTGAGTAGCATTGATGTGCCCCATCCTATCTGACACAGCTTGAGAGGATCTGCAGAGAATAATTGGAGAAACTCCCCAACTACAGGAGTGCCAAGCTTGAAGCATCATACCCAAGAAGACTTGAGACTGTCATCACTGCCAAAGGTGCTGCAAAAAAGTACTGACTGAAGGGGAATGAATATGAATGTAAATGTCATATTTCTGTTTTTTTTGTTTTCTTTGTATCAATTTGCTAAAAGTAAAAAAATGTTTAGCTTACTCATTGCTTACTTTACATGCAAACTTTATAGAGTTGCCGTTTCAAAACAGAAAAAACCTGTGATTGGCTCTGCCCAACCTCCATTCCTAGGTTCTGCCCACTCTACTTATCTAGCCTCACAATGGAAATGAGAGTGTCTGGGCAATATTGGGTTAATGAAAAAAAAATTGCCCAGACTTTCTGAGAATAATAATGCATGATGTTAGGCCTATTCAGTAACCTACATGAGGACTTACCTCTCAAACCAGGCCTTGATAGCTGTGGCAAGACTCTCCTTGGGATAGATCTGGTTGTCCCGCAAATGAAGCAGGATGGACTTCAGCTGGTCCTCGTGGCCCTGCAGAGAGAGACCACACTGGAACAGGGTCTGCCATGTCTCCTGATTAGGAGTGAGGCCTTTCTCCATCAGCTCAGCATACAGGGCCCAAGCAGTGGCACTGTCACGATGCAGCACCGCCCCAGCAATAAGATCGCCGTAATTACGTGGTGACGGCATGATGGCCCTCTTGATATTCTCCAGGATGTTCAGCCCCTCCTTCCAGCGTTCTGTCCTGCTGAAGCCCTTTATAAACAGGCTAGAGGCCCCAGTGTCTAACGTCTTGAACTGGTTCTTCATGATGTTGTACATGTCAAACACCTCCAAGTGGTGGCCGCCGCCAACACACAGTGTGAGGTACCGCAGAAGCAGCTCATAAGACAATGTCCCAGTATCCATTGCAATGTAAGCCAGGAGAGACTTGGCTACATTGATGTCCGTTCCATTTGCCACCATTGATGACATCATTCGTATGTCAAAGCGATCAGGGTTCGATGAGGTCATTTGCAGGCACTTCCATGCTGAGGCAGTAAGAGGGTGGTCTGGGGGTTCCACACTTTTCTTCTTTCTGGGGACATCTGATTCCTCCTCCTGCAGGGCTGCCTCAGCCCTTCTTTTTTGGTATTCTGTAGTTCTCTTAGCAGTCCCAGCAGCAAACACTGAATTGGGAAAACTGGGCCTCTCTCTGATATTGAAATCCCTCTGTTTTGTGTCATTGAGTGCATGTCTGCTCACACCTTTAGTACATAACAGTCTGGCACTACCTGATAGTTTACCAATCACATTATTTACGAGAGTAAAGCTAGCAGTGCCAGGGTTAAATTGTGGGTTATAGTATTTCAAAAATAATATTGGTCTTGACATAAGGAAGGAGCCCATCGTTGAAAGAAAATGTGTTGATAAAATATGATGACACCCAATTCCAACAACTCTACACCAACAATGGACAATAGATATCCTTCATAATCAAAATAATAATGTTAGCTAAATACTTTAACAATATACTCCCAAGTTTAATGTACACACTATCGCCAGCTGTCCCTTAAAAATAATCCTGCGTTCGAGTCAGGCCCACTACTTGTTCAGCAATAACAATCCTGTCTTTCACCACCTGTCAAATAAAGCACAACAATATCTTTAAAAAAAGTTAAAGCTTAGCTAACTAAGTGGTCAAGATTTAACATTACCTAAGCAAACATTTAGCTGAAAATACCGGTTTCGTTGAATTGATAAGGATTCAGGAGGTCCAAGACCAACAAGTATGTTTTAACAGAGTATTTGGTTAAATACAAAAAAACACTTATGTTTTCACAACCCATGTCGCTCACCTGCAGTATAAGAACGTCGCATAATGTGACGTCGCAACAAAGTGACATTCGTGATGCAGTTCAGAGGTCACATAGAAAACCGACCAATCATAAGAGCGCTAACCATCTCAGATATAGTAAAAAACATCTCTAGGAGTTATAATAAGATTGCTTAACTTATTTTCATGTTATTACGAATTAACAGAAATAAAAATGGCAAACGGCGAGGTAGTGCACTGGAAAGAGCTTTTGAAAAGAAGATTGGCATCTTCCAAGAAAGGTTAGTGGCTTTCACCAGGTATACTCTTTCTGTTTTGTATATGGAGGAGCGTAGCTAGCTCATTTTGATAGCTAACAACTGTACTGTAGTTAGCCTTTTCCTTTTTTGTGTTAGTAACGTTACGTTATCTATACAACTAAGGCTAGCCTTGTCCCACAACTAAAAGTAAGCTAGACATTAGCAAATTATTAACTGACTAACGATATTTAGCTAGCTAGCTAGCTAACGTTAGACACGCTATTTACACTACAGCAGTGATCTACTATACCCACTTGGCAGCATTGGAATAATTGAACATTCACACAGCCTTTTGTTGTTTTAACATCTATCCATTTCTGTTCAGATGAGAGGACTGAGGAGGAGAAGAAAGCAGAAGAGACAGCACTCTTCAGTAAATACTACACAGAGTGGAGGGGAGGAGGGAGCAATAGAGAAAACTATAAGAACATTCCACGCTTCTACTACAGGGCAAGCAATCGAACGTTCTGACATAATATAACATTTTAACAAATAAATGTTAATCATTTAAATGTTTTATTTTCACATGCTTTATGATTTAAAATAATGATGATATTACAGACATGTCATCAAACACACTTTTGTATTAGCCTGCTTTTGTTTTACTTTTGAAATGGTCCTATATCTTTTTGGTCCTTATAGCTTCCTGCAGAGGATGAAGTTCTCCTGCAGAAATTGCGAGAGGAGTCTAGGGCCGTTTTTCTTCAAAGAAAGAGCCGGGAGCTTCTGGACAATGAGGAGTTGCAGGTGAGACTGACATCTGGGCTAAATCAAATAAATATTTTGTCAAATATAAAGTTTTAGAAGTAACCAAATCTCTGAAATATTCAAGCAGTCATATCTTATTATTTAAGCTAAATATTCTTTCTGCTATCCAGAACCTCTGGTTTCTGCTGGACAAACACCAAGTGCCACCCATGACAGGAGAGGAGGCGATGATAAGCTATGACAGTTTTCTGAAGGTTGGAGAAAAAGCAGGGGTAAAGTGCAAGTGAGTGCATTATGTCTTGGTTCTTTGTATTTTAATTTGTAAAAAGTAAAATAAATGCACATTTGTGAGTTTATTACACAGTTTTGTGTATTCAGTAATATTTTTGAAACAAAAAACATGGGAATTCAACAACAATTTAGTCATGATACATTTAGAGTAAATGTTATTGTTTTAACATGTTGTTTTTGCAGTGGTGTATGACAGATGAAAACACTCCACGACTATCTTTGACACAGGCAAATTATACTCCAACACCATTTCTGAGATGATAACTTGGAATGGAATTCCTTTTTTCTCCCAGGCATTTCTTCACTGCCAGAGTGTATGCCAAACTCCTCCACAACGATCCATATGGCAGGATATCAATTATGCAGTTCTTCAACTATGTAATGAGAAAAGGTCAGTTTCTCATCCATTTCTCTAATTGTCTTTTGTCCATAACTTAAAGATAGAATGCTTACTTACTTGCTATATGCATGTTGGGACTTAAACAGTAGATTAAACAGCTACCAATTTTTGTAATATAGATTAGTTTAGTTGTCATAACTGTATAAGCTTGTTTTACAATTATATTTGTAAACAATGTAAATTTAAACAAACACAGTATAGCATCATAACCAACTATTGTACAGTTGTGCTCAAAGGTTTGCATACCCTTGGAGAATTGGTAATATATGTACCATTTGTAAAGAAAACATGAGTGAGCAGGCTTTTATTAACACGTCTTTTATTTCTCATGGGATTCACATTCAACTATAGGTCATAACAGAATGGCACAATCATAAAACAAAACATGGCAACAAGGAAAAAAATGAACTGACCCCTGTTCAAAAGTCTGCATACCCTAAGTTCTTAATACTGTGTATTGCCCCCTTATGCATCAATGACAGCGTGCAGTCTTTTGTAATAGTTGTCTGTGAGGCCCCGAATTCTTGCAGGTGGTATAGCTGCCCATTTGTCTGAGCAAAATTCCTCCAGGTCATGCAAAGTCTTTGGTTGTCTTGCATGAACCGCACGTTTGAGATCTCCCCAGAATGGCTCGATGATATTAAGGTCAGGAGACTGTGATGGCCACTCCAGAACCTTCTTCTTTTTCTGCTGTAACCACTGGAGGGTCAACTTGGCCTTGGGTCATTGTCGTGCTGGAAAGTCCAAGAACGTCCCATGCGCAGCTTTCGTGCAGAAGAATGCAAATTGTCTGCCAGTATTTTCTGATAACATGCAGCATTCATCTTGCCATCAATTTTCACAATATTCCCCGTGCCTTTAGAGCTCACACACCCCCAAAACATCAGTGAGCCACCACCATGCTTCACAGTGGGGATGGTATTCTGTTCACTATAGGGCTAGTTGACCCCTCTCCAAACATAGCGCTTATGGTTGTGACTAGGGATGGGCACGGATAGTCGAATATTCGAATACCCAAAATTTATTTAGTATTCGAATACTTGTGTGTATTCAAATTCCAATCTAAAATTTTTACATAGGACGATATACCGTGACATTTTAAAAAAGTATACCGTTGTAAGTCGTTTTTATAACATGCACTCCTTGGCACGTGTTTGTTGTTTACGTTCCTCAATCAAAGTGGTGGTAGTGTGGTCGGGCCCAGTCAGTCAGAATGACGCAATATATACTTCTTTGCCTACTCTTAGCAAGTGGATGAACGTTAACTAATTCAAGGGAAGATGAAATATATTTACTAAATTAATGTTACCTCTGGAAAAAATATTTGGCCACAAAACGCTACGTGAAGTTCAGCTGTGGAATCGAAAGGCGGTTGAGAGTGCAGAAAACGGGGAGTTAAGCAAATAGCATATAGCTGGCTAGCTTAGCTAACTAGCTTCTCTGGACTCTTCCATTCAATAATCTCAATGTTGTGTGTTGATTAGTATTGTCTTCTAGTTCTGTAGTTTTGCGTGTCAACCACACGGCTTCCTCCATACACGCAGCCGCTTTGAGCCGATGTTACATGAGAAAAACACCCTCTCCTTCGCGCTTCATGTAGTACAGTGGTTCCCAAACCTCTCCTGGGGCCCCTCAGCCATTCCATCTATTAGATGTACAGTGGATATAAAGTCTACACACCCCTGTTAAAATGCCAGGTTCTTGTGATGTAAAAGAATGAGACAAAGATAAATCATGTCAGAACCTTTTCCACCTTTAATGTGACCTATAACATGAACAATTCAATTGAAAAACAAACTGAAATCTTTGAGGGGGAAAAATAAAAAACTCACAACTCTTTTTATCCCAAACAATTCTTCTGGCTGTTTTGGCTGAAATCTTTCTTGGTCTACCTGACCTCAGCTTGGTATCAAGAGATCCCTGAATTTTCCACTTCTTAATATGTGATTGAACAGTACTGACTGGCATTTGCAAGGCCTTTTCCATCTTTATAAAGTTCCATTACCTATTACGCAGGTCTTTTGAGTGCTCTGCTCTGTTCCCCATGGCTCAGTATCTAGCCTGCTCAGTGCGTCCACGTGAGAGCTAACAAACTCATTGACTATTTATACACAGACATTAATTGCAATTTAAAAAGCCACAGGTGTGGGAAATTCACCTTTAATTGCCATTTTCACCTGTGTGTGTCACCTTGTGTCTGTAACAAGGCCAAACATTCAAGGATATGTAAACTTTTGATCAGGGCCATTTGGGTGATCTCTGTTATCATTATGATTTAAAAAGGAGCCAAACAACTATGTGATAATAAATGGCTTCATATGATCAGGATCCTTAAATAAAAGACAGGTTTTTTGCATGATCAGTCATGTTTTCAAAATCAATGCCAACATTTCACAATTTCTGCCAGGGTATGCAAACTTATGAGCACAACTGTAAACTGGTGAATGGTCAGTGTAGCCTAGGTCTGTTTAGGAATTTTGGATTGGTTACATTTCTCCAGGCCAAACGATTAAATATTTACCCGTATATAGAAGACCTGATTTGTCTTTTTTTCATTAAGGATTCTACAGTAGCTTTAATAGATGCGTTGTAAATGTAGCAATTATTGGTGGGTTTGGTGAAAATTTAGATGTGGTTCTTGGTAACAGTGAAAGTTTCATAGTAGCTGAATGGTATTTGGGAATACGGTAACGCTGGTATTTTATGAGTCTGATGATGGTTTTTGACTCGTATTCCAGTGTGGCTTCACCAGACAAGAATTGGACTGAGTCTGTACGATGTGGCTGGACAGGGCTACCTCCGTGAGTCTGTAAATACTGAGTCTGTACGATGAGGCTGGACAGGGCTACCTCCGTGAGTCTGCAAGTATCGTGAGTCTGTACGATGTGGCTGGACAGGGCTACCTCCGTGAGTCTGGAAGTACTGAGTCTGTACGATGAGGCTGGACAGGGCTACCTCCGTGAGTCTGTAAATACTGAGTCTGTACGATGAGGCTGGACAGGGCTACCTCCGTGAGTCTGTAAATACTGAGTCTGTACGATGAGGCTGGACAGGGCTACCTCCGTGAGTCCTTAAATACTGAGTCTGTACGATGAGGCTGGACAGGGCTACCTCCGTGAGTCTGTAAGTACTGTTACTATTATATTTTCAGACCAAAAGCTCTTGTTGGTGGGTGGTGCCTACTTAATAGTGATATCTCTTCCATCCGTACTTTCGTATGAGTCCTTTAAAATTGAACTATTTGTGCCTTGTCATGAGGCATGAAGAATGATCTCCTATGACCACAAATTAGGAACTCTCCTGTGGAGCATCTCTGGTTACAGTATTTTTCCTTTTCTCTTAGTGAAGGTTTCAATTATCCTCTCTACCTTCGGAAAACCATTTTTTGAAGGATATTTTCTGCTGGTATTTTAACTTTTAGACTGTTCGATGCAGAATGGGAATAAAAGAAGGAGGGGAGGAGGATGGGTTTGAATGCTGGTCTCTGGTCGGGAGTGCCTATAGGAAGTGTACACCCCAACCTTTTTTATATTTTGTGTTCGGTGCCCCAGTTTCAGGCATTTAAATGATGTTTTTTCCACTTATCTGTGCACCATACTCCACAATTTTAACAGGATTTTTCTATTGTTGAAGACAATTACATATTTAAAATGCACAAATAAAAATTAGATAAGCCCACCCTAGGTGGTGGAAGCATGTTTGACAGTAATGTGAGTCTGCTTGAATAGGTGTCCACTACTTTTACACACCTAGATTTGGCAATGATTCATAATTTTTTGCTTGTGATATATTTAATATAACAGCAATTCCCAAAAGCCCTGCAAATGTGGAGTATATGGTGTGTAGGTAAGTGGGGCATTTTACTTTTTAAGTAATTTGCCTAAACCTCTAAGACACTGATACAACAAAATGTGAAAAGGTTCAAAGGGGTGTAGAATAACTAATATATGCACTTTATATGTGACTTACTGTAAAGGAGGTGTAAATTATCCAAGCCCCAGATTCAATGTAGGTTGAAAAACAGATTGCTTGAAATTGGTGTTTGTATTCTGTTACAGGATTTGGAGAACTACATTTTGGAGTTGATCCCTACTCTCCCTCAGCTTGATGGCCTGGAGAAGTCATTCTATTCCTTCTATGTCTGCACTGCTGTTCGCAAGTTTTTTTTTTTCCTTGATCCTCTACGGACAGGTCAGTTAACGATAATTACCCAACAAAAAAGCAAGAGTAAAATGTGCGGATGTATGCATGTATACAGATCTTTGGGATTTTATAATCCCTATTTTTAGAATTACAATGGTTCTGCATACCGACAACTGAATCGTTGGTGTTCACAAAATGCTCCCTCAATTGTTCATTTTCAGGGAAAATTAAGATTCAAGATATCTTGGCCTGCAGCTTTCTGGACGATCTGCTGGAACTGAGAGATGAGGAGCTGTCCAAGGAGAGCCAGGAATCCAACTGGTTCTCTGCACCCTCTGCTCTTCGAGTTTATGGTAAACAGTGGCTAAATTATTTAAATAGCCTAATAGACCTCATCGGACTGATATGAAGCCATTGACCCATTTCTAGATAGACACTAAGATGTAGTCTAGATGTTCTCCGTCCAGGTAGTCTTTCTAACAGGGATATTGTGTGTCTTTTTGCAGGTCAGTATCTGAATCTGGACAAGGACCACAATGGCATGCTCAGTAAGGAGGAGCTGTGTCGGTATGGGACTGGCACTCTGACCGGTGTCTTTCTGGACCGGGTGTACCAGGAGTGCCTCACCTATGACGGAGAGATGGTAAAAACTGTCTTCTGTTTTGAAACTATTTGACTGTACATATTAAAGGGATAGTTTTTCTAAAAATCATAGTTATCTAAAAATTCACTAACCAAAAATTAGTCCAGAATGGGCATAGTCATTTTTTCCAACCATGCATTATTCAGCCCTGTCCCCGGCTGTTATTAGCGTTTTTAGCATTGTCCCAATTCATGAATGGAAACTGTTCGTCCCACTACAGCAAAGCTGCATTGCAATTGGAAAACTACTCCAAAACACTTCAAACTACATTCAGTAATCTGTCGCGGTAACATCGATTTTCTTAAACTCTACACTGACCAAACAACCGGCGAAATTTGGTCAATCCAAATCAGCACTAGCGAACTATTTCCTACAGCCACTCACGCAGCTTGTGTGCTTCGGCGATGACGTCATCGGGGTGGGAGTGAACTTTAACCTCCAGAAGCTATGTGAGGTGAGAGTTTCTCTAGCTGGCCCATTATTGTGAATATGTTGGTTGGAAAAAATGACTGTGAATTTTTAGATAAATATGATTAAATTTTTCGACAAACTATCACTTTTAAAACTTTGATGCTGACGTTGTTGAAAACAAGCAAGTTATTAAAAAAAATTGTCAACCATTTTTTGCGATGATTGCTCATAATATCTCAGATAAGACATAACATTTCCAGCTCTGGATTTATTGGCAGGAGGTTATCATGGTAGTGCCACTGTTTCTAGAGTGATTTCTTCCCCGTGTCATTCCCTCGCTTGAATCTGACTAGCTGTGTAGTAATAGAACCTCTTTGCAAGCAGTTGAACTTCAATAAAAATTAATGTTGAAAAATCACAAAGCGTGTGATCAAAACCATGTAAATGGACAAGAAACATGAGGACATGCGTGCGTGTGCGTGTGCGTGCTATAAAGCACAAGTTTCATATATTCATACTTGACTTTTAGTCCCAAAACGGAGCGAAATGCCTGTGTGACCACCCGTTAGCATGGCTGGTGAAATAAACATTCCCCAATGCCAAAATCTTCCTGCAGGTGGTTGATGTTCATTTGTCTACAGTTTATAGTTCAACAGCTGACCCAAATAAGACTTTGAACATTGAGACTTTGAACAAATTTGTTCCGAATGACACAATGGTCAAAGTCACTGCCCCACAGTATATCTTAGTCATTGATCAGAAGTTTAAATCTTGATGTAGTTATACCAACAATTCCTGGGACTCTAGTTGAGGGCAGTACTTCCGAGGTAGGTGGTAGAGAGGCTGAGCTGTTATACCTCATTGTGCTGTAGTGACTCCTTGTGGTGAGTTGGGCACCTGCAAGCTCAATTGTCGCTCTTGGGTGGAAAATGCACTCTGTACCAAGAATGCTGGTTTTGGCTGGAACTGACTGGTTGATCGAGCGGTTTGAAAAGAAACAAAAAGGCTTTGCAGAATCTGTTTAGTAGGACATAGACGTCCTTGACTCCTCCGAGTCCACAAGGAGGTAAAATAACATAACAAAAAAGGCACTTCCAAAATGATTTGCACCTTTGGTAAAAATTAGCAAAAAAGACTGCAAAAGATATAACACTTGTACTAGATACATCTCAGTCTTAAAGAAATGTATAGCGGCCTTTCATAGCTTCCTGTTTCACTGGGATATAAAAGTGTTAACATTCAAGTAAAATCCATTTGTCATCTATCACCATGGGGAAAGGCAAAGAACACATGAAAAGAGACATTGTTGTTGAACTTCATAAGTTAGGCAACACGTACAAAAATGTGACAGCCTATATCATTTCCCATGATTAGGGCAATAATTACGGTAAACCAGTAGACAGTGGTAGACCTGCCTGGTAGAGGACAAAAGCCCATCTTGTCACCACACACAGTGAGGAAGATAGTTTGGGAGGAAAAGAAGAATTCATTGGCCACAGTTGGTGAGTTACATGCCAATGTTTCCATGCCAGTGGCTAAATGGTTGCCAGGAAAAAAATAGAACAAAAAATAGCAGAAGAATGTAACCCCCTGGAAATGCTAATTGCCATTGGCACTAAGATTGTTATGACTAGATTAAAATTGATGTAATTGGCCAAGCACACCTGCGGTTGGTTTGGTGTTTTGAAGGATGAGTATTTAGGAAGCATTATACGCACTGTAAAATATGTTGGTGGATTTTTTATGTTATGGGGCAGTTTTCCTTCCACTGGGCTTTTTTTAAGATCAACTGCATCAAACTACTCTACATGAATCCCATTGAAAACCTGTGTTTTGAAGAGGGCAGTCACTCAGCATAGACTGTGTTCTCAGATATTTTAAAGAATCATAGGACAAGGCTCAGTGTTGTTATGATGGGTGACATTTAAATTTTTAGGAAATAGTTATAATTTGGTTATAATTTTAGTTCATTCCCAATTAAATACAATATGTTCCACGTTTTGAAAAGTACAATATAGATCATTACCTGTGATGTGTATTTTATACAGCATTTTTTTTGCCCATCTTTATCAAGGGTTCCAATCATTTAACCTCCTAAGACCTGAGCTTTGATAATGTATGCATTTGTATTTTCTCTTAGCTATGTGGGATTAGCAGGACCTGATGAGTATAATATCTAAGCATTGTCTTTGAACAGGAAGTACTTTTCGGAAAAAAATATGTCCTCGTAGGATGACATTGGGTTTATTTCACTGAAACATAGTGTCCTCATATGTGGACACAGGGTCTCAGGTGGTTAAGGTTTAAATTATGAACACAATACATTTGAAATGTGACAAGCTGATTTCAAACTAGATCTGGTCCTGACTTTGTTTTTATGTCTCCTAGGACTATAAGACATATTTGGACTTTGTTCTGGCTCTGGAGAACAGGAAGGAGCCTGCAGCGCTGCAGTACATCTTCAAGCTATTGGACATGGAGAATAAAGGCTACCTCAATGTCTTTGCTCTCAACTACTTTTTCAGGGTGAGACGGACATCTGACATAACATTGGGCCGGAGATAACTGAACTGCATTACAATTTGATTCAAATGTATTTAATTGTCCTTTTTTGCCGGACAGCGTTAGGCGGAGCCTGCCAAGAAGAGCGAATGTCTCTTAGTGAGTGGCTGACTGACTGACTACCCACCCACCCCTTGTTAAAGTGCGCGGTGGTTAGAGACGCGGGCTGCCACGCAGGCGACCGTGTTCGAGCCTCGCCACAGTCAAAACAAATTATGCATTAGGATTTGTTCAGGATTGACAAAAACTTAGCTGGCTACAACCTTCAGTAGCTACGTTATAGTAAGCCTAAAATAAAACTATTTACGGTTATATTGGGACTATTTCTGGTGGATTTTCGAAGTACGCGTCTGTGCATGCTTTTTGGGGTAATATACAGGTGCTGGTCATATAATTAGAATATCATCAAAAAGTTGATTTATTTAGTAATTCCATTCAAAAAGTGAAACTTGGATATTATATTCATTCATTACACACAGAATGATATATTTCAAATGTTTATTTCATTTAATTGTGATGATTAAAACTGACAACTAATGAAAATCCCAAATTCAGTATCTCCGAAAATTAGAATATTACTTAAGGCCAATACAAAAAAAGGATTTTTAGAAATGTTGGCCAACTGAAAAGTATGAACATGAAAAGTATGAGCATGTACAGCACTCAATACTTAGTTGGGGCTCCTTTTGCCTGAATTACTGCAGCAATGCGGCGTGGCATGGAGTCGATCAGTCTGTGGCACTGTTCAGGTGTTATGAGAGCCCAGGTTGCTCTGATATTGGCCTTCAGCTCTTCTGCATTGTTGGGTCTGGCGTATTGTATCTTCCTCTTCACAATACCCCATAGATTTTCTATAGGGTTAAGGTCAGGCGAGTTTGCTGGCCAATTAAGAACAGGGATACCATGGTCCTTAAACCAGGTACTGGTAGCTTTGGCACTGTGTGCAGGTGCCAAGTCCTGTTGGAAAATGAAATCTGCATCTCCATATAGTTGGTCAGCAGCAGAAAGCATGAAGTGCTCTAAAACTTCCTGGTAGACTGCTGCGTTGACCTTGGACCTCAGAAAACACAGTGGACCAACACCAGCAGATGACATGGCACCCCAAACCATAACTGACTGTGGAAACTTTACACTGGACTTCAAGCAACGTGGATTCTGTGCCTCTCCTCTCTTCCTCCAGACTCTGGGACCTTGATTTCCAAAGGAAATGCAAAATTTACTTTCATCAGAGAACAATACTTGGGACCATTTAGCAGCAGTCGAGTCCTTTTTGTCTTTAGCCCAGGCGAGACGCTTCTGACGCTGTGTCTTGTTCAAGAGTGGCTTGACACAAGGAATGCGACAGCTGAAACCCATGTCTTGCATACGTCTGTGCGTGGTGGTTCTTGAAGCACTGACTCCAGCTGCAGTCCACTCTTTGTGAATCACGCCCACATTTTTGAATGGGTTTTGTTTCACAATCCTCTCCAGGGTGCGGTTATCCCTATTGCTTGTACACTTTTTTCTACCACATCTTTTCCTTCCCTTCGCCTCTCTATTAATGTGCTTGGACAGAGCTCTGTGAACAGCCAGCCTCTTTGGCAATGACCTTTTGTATCTTACCCTCCTTGTGCAAGGTGTCAATGGTCGTCTTTTGGACAGCTGTCAAGTCAGCAGTCTTCCCCATGATTGTGTAGCCTACAGAACTAGACTGAGAGACCATTTAAAGGCCTTTGCAGGTGTTTTGAGTTAATTAGCTGATTAGAGTGTGGCACCAGGTGTCTTCAATATTGAACCTTTTCACAATATTCTAATT
>JACXGI010002809.1:17776-36077 GCA_016801175.1 Esox masquinongy | reverse complement strand
TCGATGGAACAAGTCAGTTATCGTCACCTATATTGATAATTATTATATCAATGTCATTCACAAATGAAAGAAAAACAAACGTTGTTGTGCCATGAATTGAAATAGCTTTGGCAGTGTAAATTTCATCTTCAGTCTCGCTAGCAATTGCTCAATTCTTATGACAATTCCAAGTAGTAAGTTAGTAGATACTAGTAAGCCTATTACTGGCTAATAAGCTGTTAAAACGGCCAGCGGCAAAAGCCATACAGTTCATAGACGCTATTTGTGGTGGAAGTAAACTTAATGAGAAACGTTAGTCAGTTAAACTCAATGCTTAATGGTGTCTAGCTAAATATTCAGACTTGGCGTGATGTTAATGCGTGACTAAATGATCTAATGTCAAGACACTATACAGACATTCGGCACATGTATAGCTTAGTGGCGTAGTTGTTAAAGACAGCCTGTCACATAGGAGACCCCGGTTCGAATCCTGCCAGGGCAACAACATTCATCCCTTCCACGTGTGGTCCAGATGAACTAGGCTTGCCTAGTTCCTTTTCTTGTTGGTATTGATCTAAACAAAGTATTATGTTATTTGAAAGTGATTTAGGCAAGCCTAATGAGCCTAACTAATCAGTTACTTGTACTAATAAAGATCTTTTTATAAGAGTGAATATTGATGTAGTCCAATGTGTAAAACGACGGTTTGAGCGTCTGATCAGTAACTGAAAAGATGCTAGGTTGAAACACTGGGCTGGCATGGTGAAAAATATGTTGCTTGTCAAATAACCAGGAGCCAAGCGTGGCAGCCCCAGCACAAATCTGGAGGTGTTCGTTTATATGCGGAAGTGACATTTTGTTTGGACATTCTGTTAAATAGACAACTAAATTAATGATCTGTAATGTAATAAAAAGGTTAATATATCATGTAAAAACATCTTTTTCCACCAGGCCATTCAGGAACAGATGAAAATCCATGGACAGGAGCCAGTATCCTTCCAGGATGTCAAGGTAATAAGATTTTGACCCATGTAGCTGTATTCACCATGGAAAAATTATTATGCTTCAGTTAAGACAGGATAAATTACACCAGTTGGGTATTATACTACTGGTTAGGTTATATAAGTGTTAAAACTGGTCAGCTGGAAAAATCAGATGACTCTCACCTAGAGGGATGAGGTTGTTAGTGTGAAGCATTTATGATTTTACCATAAATAATAGTGCCAATTAGCTGTTGAGTTCTGCTGCCTTGTCTCCCCAAATTTAATGAGACAAATTTTAACGTTGATGCAAATTTGTCATGCTGTTACATCATTTGGTCTCTGAAAGGTTTGAACAGGCTGAAACTAAATTATCTTTTTTTATTTAAAAAATAATGAATTCCAAATGACACTAAGTCAGTTTGAAACCATTTGGTATGTTGTGCCTTCAGGATGAGATCTTTGACATGGTGAAGCCAAAGGATCCGTGCAAGATTACATTGCAGGATCTAGTGAACAGTAGCCAAGGAGACACAGTAACCAGCATCCTCATTGATCTAAATGGCTTTTGGACCTATGAAAACAGGGAAGTTCTAGTTGCTAACGACAATGACAACAGCACTGCTGACCTTGATGATACATGAATCTTCTGTCAAACTGGAAAGGACTAAGCAAGAAGAGGATGTTATAGTTGTTGAAGACACTCCGATGTTCAGGACTCGGCAATACCTCAAAGTCGTAGTTCCAGTTAAATGTTTATTAATGTACAGTACATAATGTAGAAATGTAAATGTATGTCACTCACATTATTTTAAAAGCCTTCAAATGAAACTGGTTTTCCCTTAATAAATGAACACCTGTTTGCCTTTATTGACTTTTGTTGGGTAAAGCAGTGTAAGATGGGGAAGTTAAATCTTTTCATTATATCATTGTCTAGGTATTTCAAACTCTTTGTTACCTTTGCACAGTTTAAAAAGTAGTAATGCTAACAATTCGAGTTGGTGTTGAGATTCCAAAGCACATACAATGCCGTTCAGGTTCTTATCATACCCCTTGCTCAGCCGGCATGCGTGATTCAAACCCTGGTCTTGCGATGAATTATCTAACTGTGAGGCAGTCCCTTTGTGCCATTCATGGGCCCTTCCTGTTGAACCTTCTGAAAAGACTAGATAACCGCTCATATTAACAATAAAATTAAAAGATTGGCTGCATGGTTGACAAATATAATACGGAAATTCTCTAACAAATAGTTATTCTGATAACATTAAACCTCATGTTTTTTTTCAGCTAACTTACTGTAAATGTTAATATGTACATTAAAGAAACAGTACAAAATCTCTTGAACCCAGAAAGTTAAATCGGCATTAGATATCTTGTCAGTGTGCTCCTTAACTGACACAGCTCAGCAATGTTCATTGCACACAAAAGTCCAAGCATATTGACAATGCAGGCTACATCAATAAATCAATACAATATACAAATAAGAATACTACAGTACAGCAACAGAAGGCTGAGGAAGCGACCTGTTAAAATGAAAACAATAGAAATGTATCTATTTAATTGAACCGTTAGGTTGGAACGAGGGCAGGTAATCTGTTGGCATCAGGTGTTGCATCTGGATCCAACTCAAAGGAGGCTTTGCACTCTGGCTGATCCGTGGCTGGCTGCTTGACCTTCTGACTGTGCTCCTCAAAACGACGTTCTGCCTCCTCTGACAGCCGGTTCTCTTCCTCCTCCTCTTCTTCCTGTCATTCAAAAAAGGAATTTGTAGGGATGTTACAAACCTCTACAGCAACTAGGTCGGTCAACTGTCTGGGTTGCATTCATATATAGTAAAAAGTAGTATTAAGGTAGTGTTAGTAACAAATAAGAAGCAATCTAAGGTCTGTAAAATACAGCTCTGGAAAAAATTAAGAGACCACTCCTAATTTTTCTTAAATCAGCATCTCTAATATGTATGACAGCCATTCCATTTCAGTGTCTGCTAAATTCCAACACAGGCACACCTCATTTTACTTAATGAGGTACTGATTAGGTGATGACTGGCAGAGGGCGAAAACGAATGTCCACTGACCGAGATGACCGTCAACTCATTTGAATGTCACTCAACAACCGTAGGATGACATCAAGTGACCTACAAAAAGAATGGCAAACAGCAGCTGGGGTGAAGTGCACGGCGAGGACGGTTCGAAACAGGCTCCTAGGGGCAGGGCTGAAGTTGTGCAAAGCTAGAAAAAAGCCCTTCATCAATGAGAAGGCCTACAAGCAACAGTGTCTCGCACCCACTGTGAAATTTTGTGGAGGATCAGTGATGATCTGGGGATGCTTCAGCAAAGTTGGAATTGGGTAGATTTGTCTTTGTGAAGGACGCATGAATCAAGCCAAGCACAAGGTTATCCGGGAAGAACACCTGCTTCCTTCTGCTCTGACAATGTTCCCCAACTCTGAGAATTGTTTTTTCCAGCAGGACAATGCTCCATGCCACACAGCCAGGTCAATCAAGGTGTGGATGGAGGACCACCAGATCAAGACCCTGTCATGGCCAGCCAAATCTCCAGACCTGAACCCCATTGAAAACCTCTGGAATTTGATCAAGAGGAAGATGGATGGTCACAAGCCATCAAACAAAGCCGAGCTACTTGAATTTATGTGCCAGGAGTGGCATAAAGTCACCCAACAGCAATGTGACAGACTGGTGGAGAGCATGCCAAGACGCATGAAAGCTGTGATTAAAAATCAGGGTTATTCCACCAAATATTGATTTCTGAACTCTTCCTAAGTTAAAACATTAGTATTTTGTTGTTGAAAAATGAATATGAATTTGTTTGCTTTGCATTATTTGAGGTCTGAAAACAATGCATCTTTTTTTGGTTATTTTGACCAGTTGTTATTTTCTACAAACAAATACTCTAAAGGCCAATATTTTTATTTGGAATTTGGAAGTAATGTTGTCAGTAGTTCTTAGAATAAAACAAAACTGTTCATTTTACTCAAACAGATACCTCTGAATAGTAAAACCAGAGAAACTGATAATTTTGTAGGGGTCTCTTAATTTCTTCCAGAGCTATAGATGCAAAGACAGTAGAGAAACATACCTCCTTTTTCATTCTGTAGTACTCATCAATAGCATACTGGTACTTTGGTGAAGTTATGCCAAATAACGACGCCATTCTCTCCCCAAGATAGTCACAAACTGAAAGAAAAAAGGCCAGAGGCACAGTATTACAGAGTATTACATTTGCATAGGCTTAATTTTAACTCACATACATTTGTGCTCAAAAAGTTTGCATACCCTTGGAGAATTGGTAATATATGTACCATTTGTAAAGAAAACATGAGTGAGCAAGCAAAACATGTCTTTTCTTTCTTATGGGATTCACATTCAACTGTAGGTCATAACAGAATGGCACAATCATAAAACAAAACATGGCAGCAAAGAAAAAAATGAACTGACCCCTGTTCAAAAGTCTGCATACCCTTAGTTCTCAATACTGTGTATTGCCTCCTTTAGCATCAATGACAACGTGCAGTCTTTTGTAATAGTTGTCTGAGGCCCCGAATTCTTGCAGGTAGTATAGCTGCCCATTCGTCTTGGCAAAATGCCTCCAGGTCATGCAAAGTCTTTGGTCGTCTTGCATGAACCGCACGTTTGAGATCTCCCCAGAGTGGCTCAATGATGGTCAGGGGACTGTGATGGCCACTCCAGAACCTTCTTCTTTTTCTGCTGTAACCACTGGAGGGTCAACTTGGCCTTGTGCTTAGGGTCATTGTCGTGCTGGAAAATCCAAGAGTGTCCCATGCGCAGCTTTCGTGCAGAAGAATGCAAATTGTCTGCCAGTATTTTCTGTTAACAAGCTGCATTCATCTTGCCATGAATTTTCACAAGATTCCACGTGCCTTTAGAGCTCACACACCCCCAAAACATCAGTGAGCCACCACTATGCTTCACAGTGGGATGGTATTCTGTTCACTATAGGCCTTGTTGACCCGTCTCCAAACATAGCGCTTATGGTTTAGACCATAAAGCTCTATTTTTGTCTCGTCACTCCAAATTACGGTGTGCAAGAAGCTGTGAGGCGTGTCAAGGTATTGTCGGGCATATTGTTACCGGGCTTTTTTGTGGCATTGGCGCAGTAAAGGCTTCTTTCTGGCAACTCGACCATGCAGCTCATTTTTTTTCAAGTATTGTTGTATTGTGCTCCTTGAAACAACCACACCGTCTTTTTCCAGAGCAGCCTGTATTTCTCCTGAGGTTACCTGTGGGTTTTTCTTTGTATCCCGAACAATTCTTCTGGCAGTTTTGGCTGAAATCTTTCTTGGTCTATCTGACCTTGGCATGGTATCAAGAGATCCCTGAATTTTCCACTTCTTAATAAGTGATTGAACAGTACTGACTGGCATTTGCAAGGCTTTGGATATCTTTTTATATCCTTTTCCATCTTTATAAAGTTCCATTACTGTGTTACGCAGGTCTTTTGACAGTTATTTTCTGCTCCCCATGGCTCAGTATCTAGCCTGCTCAGTGCATCCATGTGAAAGCTAACAAACTGATTGACTATTTATACACAGACACTAATTGCAATTCAAAAAGCCACAGGTGTGGGAAAATCACCTTTAATTGCCATTTTCACCTGTGTGTGTCACCTTATGTGTCCTTAACAAGGCCAAACATTCAAGGTTATGTAAACTTTTGATCAGGGCCATTTGGCTGATCAGGGCCATTTGGCTGATCAGGGCCATTTGGCTGATTTCTGTCATCATTATGATTTAAAAAAGGAGCCAAACAACTATGTGATAATAAATGGCTTCATATGATCACTATCCTTAAATAAGAGTTTTTTTGCATGATCAGTCATAATTTCAAAATCAATGCCAGAATTTCCCAATTTCTGCCAGGGTATGCAAACTTATGAGCACAACTGTAATAGGTTATATTTAAAGACTAGTATACATACTGCCATATTTACCTGAAATAGTTGAGGTTGCCATTCTCCACATGTGAAACCAAAAGTATGGACCCCAGGTCAACTTGGACTATAACAAAAATATGTAACAACAACATAAAAGTTAATGAAATGCAGGAATGTTGAAGTCAATTAAAGTTCATGTCATGGTGTAAAGTCCAATTTTCCAATTACATTTTGTGGAAATGACCACAGAATGAGGGGAATCCAGATTTCAAGGAGTTTAATTTGTTGTGTGGAATTTAGCAACACAACAGTGTGGGTACAGACCAGGGTATTATAGGCATAAGAGAGGAAATACATCTGGAACTAAACAATGGATTGTTTTAGGCCAGCAAAGGTCTTCTCCATGAATAGTACTCATTAAACTCACTCATGAAAAAACACTTTTCATCAATTAGGCTTAACCATCAATAGGGCAACACAGAACTCTACATTCTTAAGAAACGAACAAGTTGGTCATGGCTGATCCATTTCTAGTAATAAACAGAGTTCTTAACACTGCCCACTACTAATTAATGAAAAAGTTAAGACTGCTAACAATAGATCGTAATTTAAAAGGACAAAGAATCCAACCGGGTCAGTGGAGGTCTTGACAGCTATAGAAGCCCGCACTTCTTCATCATCGTCATCTTCGTCTGTACTGTATTCCTCCATGGTCTCTCCACTGGCAAAGTAAATTGTTCTTTTAGGTACCTTTTGCTTCTTCATCCCCATGTCTCCTAGCTCCACACACTCAAATTCCTTCACCATATTTGAGCTCTGCCAATCATAAAAAAAACTGTCAATGATCCTCAAGCCGTGCGTTAGAAAAATATTTGTATTACCATGTAACAATTAGAAAGCTTATTACAGGTACCTATAGTATCGGATTGTTGAAATTTGTCACACATTTGAAGTTAAATTCAAATTTGATTGAAAAACATTCACGCGTCGTCGGCCGCCAGGAGAGCTGATTACTCAGTACTAGTGTGTAACGACGTAGCTTAATATGGTAGATAGCTATTAGTAGGTAAACATAAGCAATGGCCTGCAGAATCCACGTGTATTCACGTTCGACATAGCTAGATTTGCTCCCCTTTATTAATATTAACTTTGACATTTTGATACATAAACAAACCAGCTAGATACATTAACCAACTATTGCACAGTACGGAAGCTACAGTACAAGGAAGTAACGTCAGCAAGGAAACGTTGGCTAGCTACTCTAAAAGACAACACACACGTTTTGTTATTAGGTAAACAAACGAGAACATTATAATTTTAATAATCGCACCTTTTCAGTGTCCATAGTTTGCCCCAAAGATATATTTACATTTGTGACAAACAGCGACAGCTCTGCCATCTTACTTCCCTCCGCTCTCGGCAGAAATCGATATATTGAGGAGATCCTGTCTCCGCCCTAAACCTGGAATTGGGAACAGCAGGCTGACATGCTTCCGTCCATTTTGTCTTTGGATTGGTGCGTACACCGCGTTTATTAAACAACTGTTTGAATATTCAATCTAATATTCAATTACAAATGGTGACGTCAGAGGACGAAAATATGCATAGAACGTCCCAAATTTCAACACGAAGAAGTCCGATGTCGACAACCAATGTTCCCTCGATTATAAGCGTCTCGTTTTATATTTTTTTAGGCGAGGTGATGGGAGACAACGAATATGAGATTGAGAAACGGCCGCTTACTTTCTGACGCGATTTTGATTGGAGGAAAACTACAAGCTACACGTGCGGTTCCCAGTTCACGTGGTATTTTTATTTACATTTTTCTGATATTCAAGCTGACACCAATAATAAAATGCCAGTGTTAACGTTAACGAAAATACGTTTCAGTTTGCTTCTGCCAGTAACTGGAATGTATTGCAAAATACCCTTAGCTAGCTCGTCTCACTTTACACCTTCAAATGTAAAAAATAAAGTGTGTCCCATGTATTCAGTTGAATTTAATGTTTATTTGTATTTATACCTATTTCATCTTACGTTATTTATGTTGTTCTTTACTGTCTTGTATTTAATAATGGTTATAAATACAGAACATCAGATGCAGTATACTGACTCCCGTTTTTAGGGAGCCCCAAAATGACTATGTGGGAGGTTCAATTTCAGGGAAAGGTCTCCCTCTTGTGTATTTGAGTGGTATGGCAAAAATAACAGAGTTTGGGTCAAACCATTACTACAAATGGTTTGAAAAAGAAACACTACCTTTGTAGACGTCACTAAAACAAAATGACGAAACATGTGTGCTAGATTAGAGTGCATACACATATGAATATGTATAAGAACACCAAACTATATAATAGTGTTTAACATAGCGTAATGTTGCAGTGTTGTTATCATACCCATGTAGTCAGAAGTGGTATGATCCAATAGTATTGAAGGAAAATCTGCTCGATGGTGTTTGTTTTCGCAGAGAGCGAATAGCGGAACTGTCCTGTTTGTCGCACAATCCTTCAACCGCCATATTTGCGCTATCTGTCCGGGAATAATAATTTAGTGGTCTGCGCCATGGCTCTGTGCGGGGGTGTCGGAGCCATGGCTTTACCTAGCGAGCTTATTGTACACATATTTTCCTTCTTGTCCGACCGTGACAAGCTTCGGGCCTCGTCCGTGTGCTCTCGTTGGAGGGAGTGTCTGTTTTACCCATCGCTTTGGACGGAGCTGAAGTTGCGGGTTGGAGGTGGCTCAAACGGGGGAGGCTCTGGCTCGGAACAGAACCCAAGATTAGAATTTCTTATGAGGAAGTTCGGCTCCTTTGTGCGTGAATTACAGCTCGAGTTTGCGCCTCTGGAAGGATATCTTGGCCCACTGAATGGAGTGGAGAGCAGGATGGAACCTGTCGAAAACGACCATCGAGTCCCTGATCGCTGGAAAGACGCAATTATTACCTATTTGGACCAGGTGTTGTGTGTGCTTGGATGTATTCGAAACAACAGGTAGTTGGAATCAATCAATATTTAGTACACTTTTAAAGCAAAATGCGTCAGAAACAATATTTGTCCATTGGAGTGTGTTTATTGGGTCTGCGCAGAAGCTATAAACAAACCCATGTCATTACGTAATTGGGTCATGTTTTTCCCGTACGGATTTCTGCGTAGACTACATGATAGACTCGTGGATTTGAAAATTCTTTGAGCCTATTCAGACTAAAATCTAGCTGCTTGGTCTATGACATGTCGCTTTAAAGCTGGCCTGTATTCCATCAAAGAATGTTGCAAGGAAATGTTTTTCATTTGAATAAGGTTGCAGTAGCCGTGGTGGTCATGCTCAGACAGTCTGGCTAGGCTGATCCACTGAGGTCAAATATGACATTGACAACATACTATATGCAACAATGGGTCCTCAAATCTATACTAACAATAATTGCTATATTTCCTCAAAATGGCCGTGTTGGACCCAACACATAGATAGCCAAAAAGTGTTTTTAGGGATTTGTTGATGACATTCCATTGGTGTTTATTCAAACACTAGAATGCGAAAGAGAGCTCTGGAGATTTGAGTTCCAGTCATGTGGGGAAAGCTATGTTTTTGTTGAATGCTAGTGTGATGTTAAAAGGTGCTGCTTTTTACTGAGGCCTTCTGGCAAATTGGTGAGCACATACAAACCTTTTGACTGTGCTTGCAGTTGTTTGTTTTGCAGAACACAATTAGAATGACCTCCACTATAGTTGATTCTGTCCAGTGTTGACTAAAGCTCATACTTCATTCTCTCCCTTGCCTCCACCCCACCTCAATTCTCTCTTTTTCTCTCAGAAATCTCCAGAAATTAAGTCTGTATGGGGATACGTGCATTCTTCAGGATGAGGGCATTTTGGACAGTGCCTATCTAAACCAGGTTGATCAAGGTGGCAAGAAAATCAAAGAGTGAGTAGCTTTTAGGCTAGCCTACATCTTCCCCAGGGCAGCAAATAGGTCACATCATTCATCCCAACGCAAACAGTTTGCAGTGGAAATTCTTCATTATAGAATTATGTCACACAAAGTTACATGAACAGGATCTCCGTTCCGCCCGTACAGTTTTTCTTAAATTCTGTCTTTCTGTGTTTTCCTTTTGGGCTGGTGTAGGATCCAGCAGTTGTTTGTGGAGGTTCTGTCTAACAGCAGGCAGATGAAGTGGCTATCCTCAGCCTTCATGATGGGTGTGGTGACGCCCTGCTCCCTAGCCTCTCTGTCCAACCACAGCGCTGGCTCCCTGGAGCACCTCAGCCTGCTGGACAACCAGCTGCAGTGCCTGGTCTACCCTGTGGAGCTGGAGCGTCTGGTCCACCTGCGTTCCCTGGCCCTTAACTTCTGTGACTTCACCTCTGAGATGTGCCACCTGCTGGCTGGAAGAGACCGCGCTCCATTGCACCGCCTCTCCTTGATGCTCAACGGCGTCACTTTGGAGGCCAAGCCGCTGGACGGCACTGCCAGTGACGATGACTGGAAGGCCCTGGTCCGCCAGAGTGCTAACCTGCGGGTCTACGTGATGGCCCTGGACGTGTGTAGCCAGGACCTACTGAGGGTGCTTAAGCCCAGTCTGCCCCTGGAGAGGATCCACCTGGACAGCTACTCCGCCTTGGTCACGGACGGCAACCTGGAGCTCATAGCCCAGCAGTACAACAAGACCCTGAGTCACTTTGTTCTGATGAGGGATGACAGCGGCTTCCCTGACCTCAGCGTCAACCGCAACGAGGACCCGCTGGTCCTGCTGGCCTGGCGCTGCGTACACCTCTCTGTCCTGGTCATCCACGGTTAGTCTGCCGGGGTCAGAAGCTAGCGTTACAAAGCTCAATGTTCTTTCGGTGTGTAGCCGAAACATAAACATGTAACAAAAGGGATTGAGGGGTTTGATGAGTTGCTCTGACAGTTTCGTTAGAGACTATATATTCAGGACGCAGCCTCTCCTTTTAATGTCTGTTTTGTCTCCAGTTGGACATGAAGTGCAGTTTCAGGCTGAAGTGTCATTGGCGGCATGTTATATCATAGATCAAATGGAGTTTGTTTTCATTCAGTTTACGGTGTGTTCTTTACAGAGTTGTTAAATGTGTTTTTGCAGGCTACACCGTGTGGTCCCACAACCTCGTTGCCATCTCCCGCTTGCGTGGCTCCAGCCTCAAGGTCCTGGCTGTATCTGAGGAGAGCATCGACTTTGACCCAGAACAGGGGGTTTACATGGAGGGCGACCCTGTCCACAACCTGGTGAAAGAGGTATCCCTGGGCCTGGGGCGTGTCTGGCACCCTTCCATGGACTCCAACCTGGTCCTCAGCGAGCCCACCCAGCACTTCCACCGGGAGATGCAGAGTTTCAGCTTGGGCATGTAGGCCAGAGCTACAGCTACTAGGCCGGTCCTCTGTCTGGGTCGTGTTCATTAGGCACCAAATGAAAGAAAACAAGACCAAAACTGTGAGGGACTACCTGGACGTGTCTAATAAGAAATGGTTATTTTCTTTTTCTGTTTAAAATGTTTTCCGATGTTTTTTCTGCTGCGTGCCCTAATGAACACATCCCTGGTCTGGCCTGCTGTATATGCTCCGTGTTTGTCTCCATGGCCTGTTCATCGTCTGGGTCCTATCTCATTTACATACTTTCTTTTTTTGTTTTTGTTAATTTTCTTCTCTGTAGAGTGAACTAATCATTTGTGCTGTGTTTAATCAGTATTAGCTCTATATTTATATCTATCTATATATATCCTGCTTATAAATAGGAGAGTATAGTCGGGTATTTGTTTAGTAGCTAATTGATCGATTGGTTTAAGGAAAGTTTTCTTTTTCGCTTTGTGTTTTCTGTCTGTCTGTTTTTCGCATAATGAGTGCTGAGTTACTGTAACCTAACTATCAGTTAATCCACCTTGGCTTTTTGCAATGTTGGAATTCTGTGTATGTCCGCTTGTTAGGGCAGTTCAGTCCAGTGGTCTTCCGACAGAAGGAGGGACAGCGTTGATGGACTGTGGTTAGGCCCTCTCTCTGCCAATCCCTTCCCTTTCTGCAATTTCCATTTGTGTTTTGGAGAGGATGTTGTTGCTACGTTACAGGACTAAGATCCTGCTGGTTCTCGTCAACCCGGAGGTGGGATACAATACACTTCTGCTGAAACCAAGTGCTTAGGTTTCCATGCTGACACGCTCATGCTGAGAGCCTTTGAGCTGCCTACGTAAAGCCGCAGTACTTAAGTCAGGCACCAGTGTTGCAAGCCACACACTGCAGTCTTCTCTCAGAAACATCCTCTCTGTCTCAGGTAGGCAAAACGTGATGATGAAGACCGTGATGGTGATGAGGATGTATACTATAAAACAATCAGCTAGTCTGTCAGTTGAATCCAGTTTTTCTTGTCACAGTTGCCTTGGAAATCCCCCTTTTTCTGGATTGAGTTGTTTTTGCCATCAAATCTGCCCCTTACCACGGGGTAAACGAACTTAGTCGTACATTTGTTTCAAGATTAAGGTGTTGAAAGAGTTTAACGAATGGCAAAAAGCTACTCCTTGCACATATTTCTCTTGTTCACCGCTTGCTATGTTGACTTATTCCAGGACAACAGTGTTTCACCTGCTGAGCGTTGGATTGAGGGATGCATTTGTTTGCTTGTTCCATATCTCAGGATTTTTGCACTTTCTGTACTTTTTTTCCCAATGAAGGCTTTCTGTTAATGTAAAGCCGTCTGTTGTTCTGAGGGCCAGTGAGTGTGATGCAGAGCAGAATACTGAATACTAATGCTGGGAAAAGGGCGCTCCCAACACAACACACTCCAGAGGTTGTTGGTTTTATTTTTCTAGCCTTGTTCCCCTGTTTCACTTTTAAGAAGGTTAACATCCTTGATATGCATCTGTGAAATTACTTTTAATGACATTTTCTATTGTGTTTTTGCTGTTTTAGAGCTCAGAGTAGTAGAGAGAATCTGAGGTTGATTGCTCAGTGGTGGAATGTAAACGTGAACATGACTGCCCAGTGATTTAATCCCTTTTTAAAGTGCATATTCTGTTAACTCGTGCCCAAATAATGTTAAAGTCATCCCGCACTCTTGTTTGTGGCCATAGCATGAATTGGAGAAACAAATACCTAAAACATCTCAAACCCCTCCCTCAAGCAGACTGTTGGAAAAATTAAGAGTATGAGTCACGCTCATTGGTGATGGGCAGACGTTTCAGAGTTAATTTGTAGCTCATCTCATTCACCTAATCAAGGGACTAATAATTAGTTAAGTTGAATCAGTTGTGCTAACCAACATTGAAGGTCTGCCGGGCCCCTGGGAGTGGTTTGAGAACCTTTGTCTAAAGAAATATTGGAAGGCCGATTGGTATTCTACATGAATAATTCTCTTTTTAATGGCCGGTGCATGCACACACCCATTCTGTTGTTGGGTTAACCCCACACAATTCCAACACTGAAAATCAGCTTTTTAACATGCTTTATATGCCGTTATCGGAAAGGAAACAATTAAACTCATTGTAGGTAATTCAAGGTCATATTTCAAAGAAATCTGGAAATATTGGGCAGTTACTTGAAGCTAGCGACTTTTTTAACACGTCTGCTATCCAGAATTCCCCCTATATACGTTCATCTTTCTCTTTTTCTGTGCTTGTAAAGCTAAGGGAACTTGTTCTGTGCTGCTGAGATTGTACTATTCCTGGAAAAGACAAGAGTAGCTTTCTTTTGACCTTTTATCTGATTGTGAATCTATTGCTTCTTGTTGCATTCCTCCGTGCCAATTCCTTTCATTGGTACCACCGAAGTCAGCCATTACAGTCAAGGAACAGAATTACAGGGTACAACGTACTGTATGTAAAGGAAAATACATTTGTCTGGAAACATCTAGAATCAGAGGGCAAGAAGTGTGATCCGTGGTTCATACAATGTAACAATCAGCCTATGGGATCCACTGTTGTTCAGCTGTTTCAGTCAGATATGAGCCTGCACGCTAGGTTCCACTTGAGTTAATCTTAGTCTATCTGTTGTTTGCGCATGAAAATCAGCAATATGGGGGGAAAAGGATTATTGAAACTATATGCATGTTAAGAGGGATTCTAAAAGTGTTTATTTAAAACTGTTCTCTATTAGTACCACACCAAAAAAGATATAGATACAGCTGTTCTATATTTGGAGTTAACTTGTTAGTTTGTGCTTAACAAGGGTATGTTAAGGCGTTGTTAAAGGAACAGGAAGAACGCCAGTCAATTGTTGCAATGTAAAAGCATCCTGAAGTTCCATTCATGCTGTGCCTAATTCCAGAGTAGCTTTCATTTCAACTGTCGTTCTGTGTTCATTTCCAGTTCTCCATTCATTGTCTAGTACAGCATTTGTCTACCGTTACAAAAAGATGACTAATTTACGCATCAGTGTTTTTTTTCTTTGTTTTTGTTGATGTTTTGCATGTGTGTGTGCGCGTGCTTGTTTGTGTGAGTTTGTGTACAGTTTCAGAAGTGCATACATCAGAGAAGGCGATGTATGGTGTGCTTGAAGTAAAACATGGTGTACCACTTTCTTTACAGTGAGCAGGAAAAAGCCTTTCTCAGGGTTACTGTCAGTTGAGGGAGAGGAGTAGCAGAGATCAATTGCTCAGGCCTCAACAAAAGAATGAAAGTTCGGATTAGTCTTCTCCAACAAATCACTGGATAAACAAACGAAAACCTTCTGTGAGCGCATTTGCGTCAGCTGCCAAAGATCACAGTGTGAAACTACCCGTATGACGTGCCCGCGTGCTGGCAGAGGGCAGGGGCAATGGCGAATCAGCCAAGACTACTCCTCTACAACCGCTACTGTACCGCTAGAAGTATGATACACGTACCGAATATAGGGGTTAAAGTTGGACCGCATGTAGCGCACAGCTGTGCTGTGGCTTGGTCAACAGCAGTAGAGCTTGCTTTTCAAATGCACCTGTTTCACTGTGAAGAGTGAATGTAATTTAAGTATAGATAAAATCAGGGTTGGTTGATTCTATCAGACCTGTAAGCTGCTATGAGACGCGTAAGGAACATTCCACTGGGGAGTTAAAAACAAACAGAAAATGGCCAAATGTCTGCATGAAATGACTTATTTTTTTACTATTTTATTCTTTATTTTCTTAAGAGTACCAGGATCCAGTAGAGTGTAGTACACTCAGTGTACATACAGAGGTAGTTGTGTAGGCCAGTCTCACTGCATGTTAACAGGCATGGCAGACTGGTGATACTTCGTTAAAGATGCTCACTTGGTCTATTACAGGTTACAACTTTGTTGGATCCCCCCCTTTTTTGTTCTCTTTGACATTTTATTATTTCTGGACACTTTATATGCATTTGTAATCCAAATCGATCTTGTTGAATTGAAAGAAATTGTGTAGCTCCAATGAACTGCTTGGAGTGCAGGTCCATCTCAGAGTTAACTGTTGCCTGTAAAAGCTTGTTGGGTTCAGAGAGCTACAATACCTTACAGCGAAATGACCTCATGCCAGCCTTATTAAGAGTGTTATGCTTGGTCACGAGATCTGAGGAGAATTGATGCTTCCTGCATTTGGTTTTATTCCATTTTTGAAAACCTGAACCACTGTCATGCCAGAGGTCCACTGTTGTGTGGGCCAGGAGGGAGGCAACCTTGAAACAAGCCAGATCTCTTTAGGGCTGGGTTGCTATACAGCAATGTCAGAAACTATGCAAGTGGAATGCATATTATGCAGTGGCCCTTTTTTTCTTTTTTTCCTGTCACTTACAAATGAAAATAACTTGCTACGATACTAGGCCTTATTATCATCATTATTATTATTATTATTATTATTGTTTTAAGATCTTGATTCTTCGGAAGCCAAACTCCGTTTCCAAGGCGACCGTGGGTAACAGACATGGTCTCTATGAGACTGGCCAGCAGGCCCCAGTTTTAAGTGGTACGAATGTTGTGCATTTGTTAAAATCAGGACAGTTTGCAATAAAAGAAGTCATACATCACAAGTGGCCACCATGGGGGCACAAGCAGTGCGAACACCTAGGCTGCCACCATGAGCTTTCGGGGAGGGGGGAATTAATGAAAACTCAGTGCATATTTGTATATATCAATACATATACTCTTATGCAACACAAAGTCCAGGTTCTATTTATGAACATTAAAGTTTGTAAGCGTTGTTTTGCAGAAATGGTTTTACCATCTTAAATGTTGAAATATTTGGACCGGTGTGTTTTGTCTCAACTTTTTGTCTCAAATGAGCACATAGCATTGGATTTTATATGTACATCTGCAAATGGGAATTCCACTGGAGCAGGGGTGAAAATGCCAGGTATGGGGAGAATTTTATTGATCAGAAATGTGATCCAAGGTTTCAGGACAGCTAGAGAAGGAAGAGTATATAAAAAAAAAACTGACAGATATTGGGTAAACCAGCCGAATGTTGATTTGAAATCATGTTGAATGAATGCTTCTTCTTTTAATCAGTAAATAAAAGCATTATAAAGACAGTGTTATTTTTGGAAGCTTGATTGTAGATGTTTTGACTTGGGAAATCCTTCGATCATTGTTTCCATTGCTGGGTCTTTAAGATTGTCTCAGAGTGAGTTTTACCTTGCAGAGTACAAATACAGTGACGTCAGCGCAGAAAGGCATCGAACTACATGCAATGTGGCTGGCATAGCTGAATGTGTCCAGCTCAGATAATGTTAATGTTAGATCCTTTAAGAATCTGAGTGTAAGACAACACATCTAACATGTATGGCTCTTAATGAAAAGCCCCGTTGCAAGTCAGAATGTTAAACTTAATTTGTATATGCTAGACATAATCCAATGCAAAACATCCACATGGAGGTGATAGGTCATTAACCCAGCTCTCAAATATGCTGGTCTGTAGGTGTTGTGTTTTCATTACCAATTTATATTTTCCTAAATGGGGAAGTGAAATGAAACTCACACTTTCCTCTGATTTGTGGGAGGAAATGTACTGATGGTTGCACTCATTTTGCGTGTCATGAGTTTGAAAATACAAACGGAACGTATTATACAGACCAACTTCTCAAAAAGGTGGGTAACTACTATTCTGCTGTTGACATGTAACTTCCCATCTGCTAATATACAAACAGGATGGACAACTGGTATGTATATTTTTTAAATATATAAATAATTTTATTCACCACCTTTGCTTGTAGAGACAATTTTGTTGCATTTTCTCATCCGACATGTTTCAGACTGATTATTGTTGAGAGTAACCATGGTAACAATGCAGTTAAGGAAAATGTAAAATCAGCTTAAATAATTGTATCTTGTATATGAAAATGTAAGACAAAACTATTTGTACACACTTGAACATAACATTTATTACACTTGCAATGAATCATGATTTTCACATTCCCACTTAAGGCTAACATTACTTTATTTGTTTGGCCTTAAACAATCAAATTATGGACGGTGAAGACCTCACAAATAAAACGTAATCAAAACCTTTCAGCTCAATTTCGAAATGAAATGTGAATGGATATAATTCCTTTCACAATATAGTTCAATTCTGTAATATTGTCAAAGCAAAGACTACAAGGGACATACAATTTATTAAAAAGTTAAGTTAAAAAGCCTTTGACATTGCAAACAAACACGCTCAAGTTAGTCCAAGTCAGTACTCGGAAAAAAGGCAGTCTCAACAGGCAGTTAATCGTCCGCAAAATCCCAGCTATGGAATAGCTTCAAAAGGACTGCACTCAAAACCAGAAACAAACAGCTGCAGTACCAAACTGTGTTGAAAAGATGATTTCTCCATACCTCCAGTTGTGTAAAACCCCTGGCGGTACTGTAATGTTCTATAATAACAGTCGTAAACCGCGTTAATCTATGTTTCTGTATGCAACAGTCTGAGAAAATAATCCCACTGCTGGCCTCTAAAAAAGGGAGACAGAGTTGCACAACTGCCAAGGTTACACTTGAGGAAACGGTCCCCGAGCCCCCGTTCAGTCACCTGCTACCACAACAGCAGGAGGTGAAACACAGGAAACGGGTGGGTGGGGTGGTGGCTCAGATGACATCATGTGGAGAAGGGGACTGGTCGGGCGACTGTTCACTGCCCGGAGGGGATGGCCTCGGAGGGGGTCCAGGGGGAAAACTGTCTTGGTGGGGCCTCATGGGAGGGTAACCCACGTGCTGCGGCGGAGGGAATCGCCCCAACATCCCTGGAGGAGGTGGACCTCTCACTACAGCCAAGACAAGGGTTACATTGTTAGATAGTATCCCTGGAGGAGGTGGACCTCTCACTACAGCCAAGACAAGGGTTACATTGTTAGATAGTATCCCTGGAGGAGGTGGACCTCTCACTACAGCCAAGACAAGGGTTACATTGTTAGATAGTATCCCTGGAGGAGGTGGACCTCTCACTACAGCCAAGACAAGGGTTACATTGTTAGATACTATCCACTTTGATTCAGGAACAAAATCACAACACCCCCCCCCCCCCAAAAAAAA
>JACXGI010002809.1:0-17676 GCA_016801175.1 Esox masquinongy | reverse complement strand
ACTCCCTTGACAGGTGTCCTGTGTGTCCAACAACAGGATTGGTGTCAAATGACCTCCGTGTGACCTCCTAATTTAAAGATAAGCTCCTCTCTTTGGCCTTCTCTCTATTCCGCCTCTGTAGGTTTCAGTTAGTACTATTATGCATTGTCAAGCTTACTTTGATTACATTTCACTATAAAGATGTACGTATGTAGTATCTACTGCCTGAAGCTTACGGTTATAGAACCATAGAATTACATAAAACCATTTGGGAGACTAACGTTCCGTTATAGAGCATTGTGACTCCGAAGCATAAACATACAGTGGCTCTAAAAGTATTCACCCCTTGTCCATATTTTATCGTGTACATCATGAGTTTTTGTCAGACAAACACAAAAAGGGAAAAATAAATCTACTCATGGTTTTAAATAAACAAATACAAAACGGAGAATGATTGATTGCTTAAGTATTCACCCCCTTTTTTCAATATTTGGTCGAGGCACTTTTTGCAGCAATTACAGCTATCTATTTGGACAAGTTTCAATGAGCTTTGCACATCTAGATACAGCTTCTTCAAAATCGCTCAAGCTACATCAACTTTTTGCTTTCATACCGTTTCAGTTTGGCTTTAACTGTAAGTCCAAGGTCTCTTGCAGACTTCAGTAGGTTTTCTTCTAAGATTTCTCTGTACATTGCTGCATCCATTTTGCCTTCAGTAGCAAGCTTTTGAGGCCCTAACGCAGAGAAGCATCACAATTGCATGATGCCACCACCTCGCCTCATGGTAGGGATGGTGTTCTCAGGATGATGTGCGGCGTTAGTCTCACACCAAACATAGCGCTTAGCACTGTGGCCAAAAGGCTCTATTTCGGTTTCATTACATCATAGAATCTTCTTCCACTTGGCCTCAGAGTCTCCCATCTGCCTTCTTGTAAACTCTAGCCAGGATTTGATGTGAGTGGTTTTCTTTTCGCCTCTGTCCCACAAAGGCCACTTTCCTGAAGCACCCAGGCTACTGTTGCGGTATGCACAGTGTCTCCCAGCTCACCTGTGGAATACTGTAAATCCTTAAGAGTTGCCATAGGCTCTTTGGTGTCCTCCCTGACTAGTGCACCTCTCGGCCGGATACACTGTTTTTGAGGACAGCCTGCTCTAGACAGATTCACATTTGTGCCATATTCTGTGCTCTGAGGTATATTCAAGCCTTCGAAATATTCTTATATCTTAGCATTTGAAGAACCTTATTCCTTTCAATGTTCCTTCGTCTTCACTATTTTTGTTAGGAATTGGAATAACCAACTGTGGGACCCAGAGACAGGTCTATTTAACATGAAACCACGTGAAACACCTTAATTGCAGACAGGTGGACTCGATTCAAATAATTACATGACTCTAAAGACAACTGGTTGCAACACAGCTCATTCAAGTCTGTAATAGCAAAGGGGATAAAAACTTTTGCAATCAATTATTTTCAGGTGTGTATTTGTAATTAATTTAAAACAATCTACAGATTTTATTTTTCCCTTCGACGTTATGGAGTTTCTTTTGTTGGCTAGTGCTAAAAACTCCTGGTTAAATCAATTCTGATTTAATGTTGTTAACACAATAAAATATGCAAATGTCCGGTGGTGAATACTATTAAGAGCAACTTGAATTTAAAGAATCCAGAAGTACAATACTTACTGCCCATGGGGGGCCCTGCTGGACCTCGCAGAGGAAAAAAGTCTGGGGGTCCATAAGGGCCTGGGGGGCCTCTGCGTGCGCCATAGGGGTCCCTGGGATCCATGGGTAGGAGGGGAAGAGGTCCCATCCTCATGTCAGCATCAGGGGGCATTCTCATGTCTCTCAGATCTCCAGGTGCTGATAGGTTGGACTGAGGAAACACATTTAAAATACATTTACTATCGTAATCTAGTATTATCCATATATACTCTGAAATTAATTCCCAGGTTTTGAGAGAAAAAGTACATAAGAACATACATGAACCAATAAATTGTTAATAAAAGGGTGAGAATTTAACTTACATCTCTCTCATTTTCACCAGGACCCATGTTGTTTCCAATATGTGTCTGCAAGTCTGAAAGAACATAAGGGAGAGAAAAACAGAGGAACTTAGATCCACTCCCACAGGCCCTGCCTCCTCAATGGTTCGGGATGTTAAACGGGCACTAATTTTTCCTTAAACATTTCAACAACATTCATGTAATCGTGCCTCCAAATGCTGAACAGGAAATAAAAATCTTTGTGGCATACCAATAGTTCAAACAACAAGCATATATTTACACCGCACAGATGTTTTAAGGCATTTTAATTTTGCAAGCACTATAACCTGGCAATGTTGTTGACAATGGTAGGATCTTCAGAGAAATATCCAATCATCTAGAATCATACTTAGGGGTGTGAATGTAAGCAACAGTGGGATCCTTAACAGAAACCAAAAAACAATTTTTTTCCTTCACAAAATTATAATTACAGAGCAGTTATAATAAAACCTCCATGAACAGGTCAACATCTTCAAAACAAACAAATAAATAAATACTTAATGGAGAGCCTAGCGATTTTTGAATCTTTGAGCGAGCTAGATATATATTTTTTTTTAAATCTGTTGTTCTGTTCTTGAGGAAGCCTAATTTACCATCTTAGTGAAGCCAATATCAGACTTTTACAGCACTATCCATGATTATACTTTTTACAGAAAATGTAAAACAACGACATTAATGTCTACCTTTTGAGGGGGAAAACAAAATTACTTTTTTTATCAAAACTGAATGCTTCAGAGTCCCAATATAGCTAGACAAGTTTCAAACTCTGTGAAGTCACAGACTCTGAAGTGTGAAGTCACATTGACATGAGCTGTATTCCTTCTAGCCACGACCAGTCCAAGCAAGCTGCCAAATCATTTCAAGAAGAAAGTTCTGATAATCTAAATGTAAACACAGAAATAGTTTTCATATTGGAACTGTATATGCATGAAATCAATTGGGCTTCCCAAAAACACAACCAAAAGTAACAAAGTTTAGTGAAGGGAGAGTTTGTTTCAGTGTGAACTGGTGTTGCTGTAATTCAACTAACTTCCACAAGGTGGGAGCAAACCACAGCTATCTCAAAGTTTTCATAAAAAGGAGTGAAGCATTCAAAACAGGTCCTGTTATAAATATTTTTAATAAAATTATAATCATGAAAGTAATTAGTAATGACAACCTTTGAAATGGGTAAAAAAATAAATCAGAAGATCAGATTCGGTACCAGATTGAGTCAGATAATGATGTCGTTTGTGGTCTTGGAGCTGTGTGAAAACTAAGCCGTAGACTGCATATCATGTATCACAATGCATGTGAAACGTTAATATTCACTCCCAGACAAGTCAAACTATTTGGTGGCCTGGCAATAGAATAAAATATAAAACATTTTTAAAATTGAGTTTTAAATAAATTTGGGTCTGACACACTGAGTGTGTCATATCTAACCCATTTTTTTAATTCTGATTCTCCCTCTTTTATGACATAGTGTATTCCCAGTCACATTCAGTTTAGTTTTTTGTTCTTGCAGAGAGAAAACAGGTCAGAAAAGAGGGTTCTCACCAGATGGATCTCCAGGGTGGGGCCCAAAACTGTGGGTGTCAGCAGGACCTGGGCCTCTAGGTAGGAGAGGGCCCATAGGCCCGAGGGGAAAAGCTCCGGGCAGGGGTCTCCTGTAGGGAAGGCCTGGTTCTGGATACATATAGCCTTTAAAAGCAGAGCGATAGAGAGAACATTTTCATCATCGTAATTCTGACAAACTGAACTGAGAACAGGGATCACATAGTGGGAGATCAAGGCATCGTTTCCCAGTATTCAATAAAACGTCAGCATTGCAATGATCATACCAGAGGTATTGCTCTATATGAGCTAACTTGTTAAAAGTTGCCCAAATAAGCACGTGAGAGAACGTTTCCTGTTTTGTTAGACAATTTGTCGATATTAATAGAATAGAAAGAAAATTAACGCTGCTCTTGGATTCGCGTTCTGCATTATAATCCTACTTTTAAACTCGATGGATCGAAACTCGATGGATCCTACAGACAAGTGAGTCACGTGGCCACGCTATGTAAACGCAGACAGGCATTCAGTTACTGCTCAATAGAACATTAAAATGGTCAAAACGAGTGACCTAACCAAATGTTAGAATGGTGTCATCGTCTGTACCATCACGCCAAATCCAGTACCTCAGAAATGGCCGCCTCCTGGGCTTTTCATGCAAAACACTGCCTAGGGTTTAAAGACTAACAGCAGCAGTCTTGACGGCTTGTTGAGGAAACAAGGAGGAGAATGGCAGGAATTGTTCAAACTAACAGACGGGCCAAAAACAGGAGTACTACTATGAAAGCGTAGTACTCCTGTTTGAACGCCCACAAATGAGCAAGTGCTCTTGAAGCTAACGTCGCTGGATGAGCCTATCAGTGGCTAAAGACCACCCACTAGCATTGATTGACATATCCCTTGTGATCATGAAATATGGTTTGAAATACTGCATTAAATGTTGAAACATCATTAAATATTGAAATATGTCATTAAATGATGAAATACACCAGGAAATTATAAAATAGGTCATGATATGAAAAGGGCCATGATTTTATGAACTACATGTTTTGATGAAAATAAAAAGATTAGGAAATACAAAGTATTATGAAATATCATACCACTATTTTAAAAAGGGGCATTATAAAATACATTCCTATTAACATGCCACTTAAAATAATATCTTTATTTAATTAATTATTTATATATTTAATAATTTCATTCTGATCCCTTTGGTCCTCCATATTATTGGCACTCCTGTATTCAATAATTTCATTTGTTCTGCATGACCATCCCTTTATTCACACAAAACCCACCTTTGGTGTTTGTGACCAAAAAGCTAATTCAAAGGTTAGATTTCACTCATATTTTGAATGTAAAACCAAGCTGATAAACAACAACTACATTTTCCAAGGGATCGTGGCACTGGAAAAGGAGGACTTGATCAGAAAGGTGCAAAAACAAAACAACAACTGTGCTGTCAAAAGGGCACTAGAGCAAAAAGCAGAAGCGTCTTCAAATAACACCACGCAAACAAAAAATAACAAGCATACATTCAAATCATGATGCATCTGGCACACAACAGTGACTGTAGCGGAATGAGCACGATGGACCTGTCAACGACTAATCACAATGCAGTGACGCCACATGCCAACCGCTCCCCCCACGCGACAACTGAACAACATGGTTCCTAGCTCCAGGAAATCTCAAACCAGACTGCAGCCAGAGTTGCGTAAAGGTAGCAGCAGGGGCCCGGGGGACACAAAGGCCAACGGTAGTGAGTGGAAAACTCCGGAACAAACCGGCGGAGGCTCAGCCTGAGTCGTCAGTGCAGCAAACTGCAATCTGTGGGCCCAGCCTGCTGACTCTGCCTGTCTGTGTGGCCTTGCTGTTTAACGAAGAGGTGAGGATGAAACCACTACAGCTGAACATTCAGTACAGCAATGAACAGATAGAGGTCCATACATAGCAGACTGACAATAGAATGCTTTGAACCGGTCATGAAACCAACAGAATAGAATAACTTGACTCTAGTGACTGGACAGGCTGCTGCCTGGGGGGGGGGTTGTGGTTGGCCATCACTGTACCTGGAGGGGGTATAGATGGGCCCCTGCGATCTCTTTCCCAGGTAGGAGACAACGAGCCGCTGTCAGAGTGAGGACCACCACTCCGATCAGAGTCCACCCCACAAGGGGGATCTACCAGGCCTCGTGATACTGGTTGTGAGAGAGAGTGAGATATTTGGGAGTGGTAGATGAGTGTAGAGAGGGAGAGAGGCAGCATAATGTCAACAAATTCATGAGGCACGGAGGATGAGACATTGCTACCTAACTTGCTGTTGCACGCTCAGCACCAATTTTGATTTTTAAATGTACAACTTTGGAAAGTATTCCGCTCTCTTCACATTCCCCACGGTTTGTTGTGTAATAGACAGTGTTTATAACTGATTACATTTCTTACGGGATCAATCTACACAATATACCACATACACCCAAGACAATGCTGGAGTGGCTACAGGGCAAGTTTAAGACAACCTGCAAGGAAGAGCGGTTTGTTGATTTTCAATAAATCGGCACACATTTTTAAAGATGTGTTTTCTCTGTGTCATTGTGCGGTATTTTGTGTAGATTGATGGCAAAAAAATTAAAAGGATCAATTCAAATTCAGTCTGACAAATAAAATGCGGAGGAAGCGAAGGGGTCTGAATACTTTCTGAAGCCACTGTTAGGTTCTCTGTAAGAGATGCGGTTCCAACATTCCAGCCAATCAATATTATGCAGACAGTATTTGCACCAGATGGACAGGGCCTTCGCATTGTTTTACTCAAAAAGACCATAAATCAAACCTGAATTTCATTTAAGCAACTGACATGAAGATAAAAAAACAATCCAAGGCAGTTTCACAATGTCATGGCAGACCTGAGGTATGTCATAATAACTACAAACAAAAAATCATATTTATGCGAAATGTAAACTTGCGACACGCCAGTGAGTATAAAACATGACACTCTGCCATGCAAGTCAAGTAAATTCAGCCATGGTGAGGTGCCACGCGTTAGGCTACAACCCAGGCCGGCATTGAACTGAGAAGGGGTGTGGCCTGGAATGGTCACCTCTGCCTCCTGGTCCAATGGAGAAGTTTGGAGAGAGGCGTGGCGGGCCTTCCATCAGGGTGGGCGGAGACAGGAAGGCTCTGTTTTCAGAAGTGAGGCGACCCAAGGGTGAGGGGCCATATGGTGACCTTTCACCTGCAGGACAGTGTTCAAAGTTTTAGATAAATGACAGTGGAACTCTAAATGCCAAATCAGTACCTTTTGTCTTGGATGTTGGTAGAGGATTACGTTTGGGCGCTTCTGGGTTCCATTCTCATGGTTAGCCAGTAGGAAAACGTATGTACTCATTACTTTAAGTTGCTCCGGGTAAGAGCGCCTGCTGAATTACATCAATGCTAAATGTATAGAAAAACTGTAAAAATCGACCGCACAATCCAAAGCCGTGAAGATGCTGAAAACTGATAAGCAATTCTGGAGAGATATTAAAATGTTCCAGTCAGTGGCAAATGTCTTTAACCATTAAGCTGAGCTTTCGGTACAAATGACCTTCATCAGAACATGTCTCAATAAAGAGTAGTGAGACAGGTATGGCTATAAGTAAAGCCAGGGAATTACAGACACCTGTGGCAAATATGTGGAGTACAAAGATGTTGTATCTAGATGTTGATCAGATAGAAATGGAATGCTACAAAGGACACACACATAGTATTATGTATACATACTATGAATACGTTGTAGTATGGTGTATTCGATTTCTCTCTGACAGCGCAACACTTCTAATTTCTGCAAAACCTGGCTTTCAAACATATTGGCACTTCCAAAGAATATTTAAAATGAAACCAGACGAAGTGGTACTATTCATGAATTGTTTTGTGTTTGAGAAATTGATTTATTTTGAAATAATAATATATGGCTCCCCCTTGTGGGACCTCGGGGTGAGTTGGGATTCAACGGAGTATATTATTACAGTTGAGATGATGGGAGGGTTATGATGGGAGGGTTATGATGGAAGGGTTATTGTAGACTGACCTCCGAAAGGTCTGCCCACATTGTCCAGAGCGTAGGGGTCTTTCTCCACGACATCCAGCTTGAACTGAGTATCAGTCAGTCTACATGGAAAAATACCATAACTGTAGAACACTTTCCACACTGCGGAAGGTACAAAATGAAGTATTATTTGGTACTCACTTCTGTCTGAGGTGTGCATTCTCTCTTTTAACATCAGCCAGGTCGCGGTCAGCAGCTCGTGCTGCTAGCTACAACACAGACATTATACAGATCAGTTGCTAAGTTGAGGTAACCCATTTAACATGCCTGAGTATATGTGGGCTTCATATTGTGTGTTTGTTACTAATATACTTACCCAGTTGTTGTGTGCCTTCTTTTCCTGGGACGTAATCTGAAAGATGGACAGAGAAGTAAATGTTACAAGCCATACATTACATACAGTGCCCTCTGTAATTAGTGGGACAGGGAAGCTTGTGTTTTGGTTTTGGCTCTATACTCAACAGGTTTGGATTTGAAGGCAAACATTTACTATGAGGTTAAAGTATAGATTATCAGCTTTCATTTAAGGGGTAATAGTGTACAGAAACACAATAAAAACTGTTTTTAACTACAGAGGGCATTTCAGTTGCACGTGGTTCAATGCGTTTCCCCTCTTTCATTCTCTTCAACAGACCATTAGATCTCTAACCTGGATTTTGTAGGCCTGGTTAGTCTTCTCCAGCTCATCCTCCAAATCTTGTGCCCTTTGCCTGTATGTGTAAACAAAACTGCTCCCTTATACAAGCACTCACAATACACAACATCCTGCTTATATTTTGGACATGGTCATTGGTGCAATGATCTGCCTATCAAAGTGACCGTGCGTGTACTGAAATTAGATGTACATCTGGAAACACCTAAAAACAAACGACAACTGCATAGTTGGACAGGTGACAACCTAGAGTCAGGGAGTGTGTGTGTCCAGCAGCTGACCTGTAACTGCTGAGCTCCTCCACCGCCAGACTAATGCTCCTGTCAGCCTTGGACAGCTTCTCCTCTTTCTGCAGACGCTCCCTCTCCTCCACCGTCAGCATCCTGAAAGCAGGAGGAGCATCCGTTATCAGAAGGGCATAAACCACGGAGGGAAACCGTCACAATCACACAACCTATCTGCATACTGCAGTTTAGCAGTCTAACTCATTGAACGAATGTTGGTTACGCTTCATAACTTTCACAAATAAGCCATTATAAACCCTTTGCAAATGAATGTCTTTTTTATGATTACCCGGCGTAGAACGATGCTGTACATTTAGGTCAGCCTCAGAAGGGCACCTGTGCAGTACCTGTGTAGTTTGAGCTCATTCTCCTGGTACATCTCAGTCATGATCTGGAGTTTCTGCTGGAGTTTCTGCACCTGGGCTGTGTACTTTTCACTCTCCGCCTGCAGAGAATCCTTCTCATTCTCCAGCACCTTAATTCCCTCTGTAAGCCAAGAGTCAAGCTGATGTTAAAAACAGACAGGTTTTACATTAAGCTGTCTAATGAAAAAAGTTAATGGAGCTCATTTCAATGTAGACCTAAATACCTTTGATGTATATTATATAATTAACTTTGTTTTAATGTCCTTCTGTTGTCCTCGTGATGAGTTCCTTCTAAATGGCATTATTCTCAGCTTACCTTGAAGATCCTCCTTGGCTTTGACTTCATCTGCCAGCTTGGCAAACACCCTGTCCTTGTCTTCATCCACCGACTTTAAGTCAGCATTCATCTTGAAAACATAAAACAAATGGGGGTGTCAAGAGTTATTTGTTTCATCTATTGCCGAAATAATTTGTCTTTAAGCCAGCATTTCAGTTGATGAGAACAGAATACATACCTTAGCTGCATCAATGAGTTTCTGTATTCTTTGTCGCTGATAGTTATCTGTGGAGAAAATTGGATCAAACAGGAAAATTTGGCAAACAGGCCAAATAAAATAAAAACAGAATAATGAGCTATACACCATTTAACAGAATAAACAAAATGTCTCATTCTAATAATTCTCATATTATAAATGCATTTAACATAAAAAAGTCAAAATGATTGCCAACTTTATTTTCAATTCTTTGTGTACGCTCCCCTCGCAAGGATGTACAAATGTGTCGCAATATCTAAATGCTTCATTGAAGTGGATTAAGTTACCCTTGATTTACCCTAAGTTTGCACTTGAAGTCCATAGCTATTGTATCATTTCCAATCCAAAATGCGGGAACAAGAGCCCAAAATACATCTGTCCAAAAACTTTGAGTTAACTGACTATGATGTCATGAGCTTACACTGTACAGCAGCATTGTACAAATGTCATTTCACAGCCCCTCTAAATGTGTACCAATCTCAACAAAAGTCTTCCCCTATCACTCCCACCAATCAGGCTGCATGTGCCCCTTTTCTTGTCCGAGTTATGGGTATGCTGGAAATGCAGGAATCAATGTGCTCTGAAAGATTAGTTAAGGATTTTAAGAAATATGGAGTTGATGTCATAAAAGAAACCCACCCAACAAAAAAGTTTTACAACGAAGGAGAGCCTCGGAGTTTGATTGTCTAAGAGATAAACACAGATGCCTCTCCAGCGGGCTTTCAATGTACTTTTAAAACTGATATACAGTATTGCACATGTGAAGGACCGCCTACTGACACTTCACATTAATAAATCATGTCTGAAGGTCACGCAATGTAAATCTCACATGAATCAACAGGGTTTGTCGCTGTGTTAACTGAACAGTTGCGTCGTCAACTTTGACGTGACCATTTCTCTCTATCCAAGGTATTCTGTATAAATTGCTGCGAGGATCATGCATGTCCTTTTATAAACATAATAATGCCTGGAGATGATAAGCGAAAGTTGCCGTCATGCTTTTTGCTGTTTAAGCCCCATCCACCAGAACCTCACCTGGACCCTCTCCATTTTCCTCCCCTCGGGTCCCATTTCTCTCATCTCCGTTGGCTCTGTCCTCCAGCAATGAGTCCCAGTCCTTCATCTTCAACAGACAGTCTGTCAGACTCTGATGTAGCGAGAAGGTTTTACCATTTCATTAATAATAAATAATTATTTCCCTGAAGGAGCCTATCGAGTTCAGAGATAAATACTGTGGATTGAATTACTGTTCACCACTTCCCACAGACTTGTTCAAAATGTGTTACACCTTTTTCATAGCACAAGTTAAATCCCTGATGGTGCCACTTGCTGACGAGAGGCTGCGAAGTCCCATTAGTCATGCAAATTGGCCAGCATTGCTCATGGAGCGGGGAGGCTTCGCCAGCAAAGATTTCCTGGTCTAATTATGCTTTAGCAAGTCTCTAAGGTGGTTCTGGCACTGTAAATGTTTGTTCTCACACAAGTTGACCCTTGAGACTTCCTGTTTGGACATTTTGAAGATGAATATTGATTAAAAAGTGTGACGATTTGTTAAAGGCAGCAAAAATATTAACGGCACTTCCTTGGAGTCCAGAAGCAGCAGAATCCTACTACCTACCTATACGCAGCAAAGGTTTGAGGAATGATGTTAATAGACAGATAAGTGCTTCTATAATAACAAAGGTTTGAGGAATGATGTCAATAGACAGAAAAGTGCTACTATGATAGCAAAGGTTTGAGGAATGATATTACTAGACAGAAAAGTGCTTCTATGATAGCAAAGGTTTGAGGAATGATATTACTAGACAGAAAAGTGCTTCTATAATAGCAAAGGTTTGAGGAATGATGTTACTAGACAGAAAAGTGCTTCTATAATAGCAAAGGTTTGAGGAATAATGTTACTAGACAGAAAAGTGCTTCTATAATAGCAAAGGTTTGAGGAATGATGTTAATAGACAGAAAAGTGCTTCTATAATAGCAAAGGTTTGAGGAATGATGTTAATAGACAGAAAAGTCCAATCACACTCGCAGGCAATATCATGGTGACGTTAGCTAGCTAAGCTCAAGCACAAAATGACATGGAGTATCATTCCAAGCTGGTTAGGCCTTTCTTCCTCACGACTATCATAACGTATTCCTCAGAATGGAACATCTTCATGCCTTAGATCCATATGGGTAAGCAAAGGATCAATTAAATCAAATAGCCCAATGAAAGATATCTCTGCAGTAGATCTATGTGTTTTAAATTCAGAAACATAGGTCTAATCTGGTTTTGTCAGGCTCTGACAACCCCGTAAAGCAACAGGCACCTGCGATCTTGGTTGCAAAGTTAGGGGACGCGCGAATACCAGCTAAACTCTTCCTGGTCAATGACAAACTGTTCTTAAACCTCACATTTTGGGCTTGATGTGTAATATATGTTGTTTCTATGTGCATAATCTACAGGTAGAATCACAAGTTAGATGAAAAACTAAAATAAAAACCACTATAAAGAAACAAAATGTGGAAAAAGTCTAAAAGGGTGACTGCCACTCTAGAATTAAAGACAGGAGTCACGTTTTTTAACTGGCCACAGAGGATTTTCATTATGAACACTGCCTCCAACCGTCAGCACCATTCATATGGTGTTACCTAACTAAATACTACATAGCCTTTAAAGTGTGTTTACACTAAGTGTGGGAGTACAAAGCAACATATGCCAAAATTTGTAGAGATTTCTTGCCAACGCGGTGAGATAAATGCAAACCTTGATGCGCTCGTCTTTGTCGCTAGCATCCTGCAGCATTCCGGTGTACGAGCTCTCACACATCCTCATTTCTTCATCCAACTCGCTCATCCGCTCCCTCCACCCCTCGGCCTCCTGGAACAGCTGTGGGGAGAGGTTGAGAACCCCCCCGGTGTGTCATTGAAAAGTAGTTGTCCCATTTCTGATTATGACCATAAAGAGCTGAGCTTAAATGGTAGACAACAATTAAAACTCGAGCCGTGTGCACTCGGATTGCAGATATATTTAGAATGATAAAATAAGTTATATGACAATGACAGAAACTCATGAGTTCAATTCCAGACCCAGGAATGGAATACTCCTCGATTACTTTAAAATCCAGAGTTTGAACATATTGTCAGGCTACAGTACCTGCAGCGTTCAATAACAGTTTGTAACGTTCGAACAGAGCCAAACAATAACCTGATTGTTCTGTCCCATGAGCGCTCTGTAGCCGTGCACATCGAACCTAGGTTGCCTGGCAACCTAAAAAAAAAAGCATATGTCGACGATGAAACTCTCCCAATTCAGCCTTAACATCGTATTTTTGCTGTGGCGGGATTTATCATGGATTAAAATCTCTCAGTAAAGTGGTGCAGGAAACACAGAACTTTCACCCCACAATACACACTATGTTATGTGCTGTAGATTCACGGTGTCCTCCTCACGCTGCGGAAAGTGGTGTCACCAGACCGATGGGGGGTACTGTTCTAAGCTGCTCCTGTGGAGTAGGACAGGCCTGGCCTACATTTACATTTTTGCCTATAATCTGCCAAAACCGATTGCTGGCCGATATTGGACTACAGAGTGAAAGAAAAGCAACCAGCAACTGCTCTGCATATGTGGGAACTCCTACAAGTTGGTTGGTTGAGAGAATGCCAAGAGTGTGTAAATCTGTCATCAAAGCAAAGGGTGGCTATTTTGAAGAATCGACAATATGAAATGTATTTTGATCTGTTTAATGGTTAGGCTGCTACATGATTCCATATATGTAATTTCATAGTTTTGATATCTTCACTGTTACTCTACGATGTGGAAAATAGTACAAATAAAAAAATAAACTTGAATGAGCAGGTGTGTCCAAACATTTGACTGGTACTATAGATAATTTCTTCCACTGCAAACCTTTCATTTCACCCTGTAAATTTGGTCAGTCATTTTGTCTGGAGTATACGTCGCACCAAGCAACCGTGCGACAATAGCACAACATTTACCGGCTGATCAGATCACTCAGGTGGAAAGAAAGTTCCCATTCTTACACTGATCCCACACAAGCCTTGAACAGAACTTCAGACACAAGCAGCTGGTGAAAAAAGAAGACATGATGCAATCCTGGTGCATGCTTACAACACTATTAAATGGGGATACCGCACTGCATCAAGCCCTTTTAGAGGAAAGACAGTTTTGGTACAGAAATGGGCCACAAATGTGCCAAAGAGGAGGACCTCAAGCACAGGTACAGAGCTGTCTATAGGAAGGCCAAGAAAAAGGTACAGTAAGAAAATAAGGCCGCCAAACAACGTCGACTATAGATGACCGGTCGTCTGTCTGTTAAGGTATCAAACAGATGACCAACAATATCCCAAAGGCTCCCAGAGGGGCAGAAGAAACTAAACCAGATATACTGCCAATTTGTCTCACAAAAGCCCCTCAAATGCCAGGACACTTCAATTAGAAGTTACATACTGTACCTGGGCATTCTTCTCCTGGAGCAAGGCTTTCTCTTCTTTTGCTGCCTCGAGATTATTCTGATTCCTCTCACTGTTCATGTCATATATTTTTAGGGTTGTCTGTGCCTGGAAGGAGAGCAAAGTGTTTCTTTACCTAGCTCTGAGAGTGTCAGTCTGAATAATGGGTTAGTTCAGGAACTTGGCAATGAATATTTTTGTACACTTTGCCAGAGTCAGATGAACTTTTAGATAACATTTCAATGTATCAGAATCCAATGTTAAAAGGCAAAGGCAGGACCCAAAACCAATGCTAAATAACATTAGCGCAACTGGAAGTCAACAGGAACAGCTAGCATGATAGCTGTTCTCCCCCAAAATTCTATAATTTCACTAATTCTAAAAACACTAATTCTCACTATCACTAATAATCACAAATAATTGTGAAGATGTAAGACAGCAAATACTATCTTACTACTGGCAGAGACACGTTATCCACAAGTTCATCTGACTCTGGGAAAATAGATAAAGGTCTTGCTTGACAAAATGCTAAACTATCACTTTAACATTGTGAATAGGAAGGAATTACAATGAACTTGTTCATGATTTAGGCCTAGACCATTGTAATGGGGACATGTGTCAAGCGTCCCCATTACAATGGTCTAGGCCTAAATGGGGACGTGTGTCAGGTAAATGTGATTTACCTGCTCTGTCTTGGACTGGAGGTCCCTGGTTTCTTCTTCTAAGGTTTTCAAGGTTTCCTGCATATCTTCAATCTGAATAATTGGACAAAACCGCACATTCGCTATAAATAAACTGTTAAATATAAAAGCAAATAGTGAAACTGCAAATTACTATTTGAAAGATGTCGACAAAAACATCCAAACTTGTCAAAAAGTGACGTGAAAAATGCAAAGTGAAACTCACTGTCTTCTCCTGCTGGGACCTCCTGAATCTCTGGACGTCCAGGTCCTCCTTTAACTTCTCTATATCATTTCCAAGCAGTGTATTTGACTGTTTTAGCCTCTCTGACATCACCTAAGAGTGACACATTCACATGCAAGTAAATTTTAACACCCTTTCGTACTGGCCCCCTGCGGGTATCCAGTCCACAACCCTGGAGATGTTGCTCTACCAACTGAGCTAAACATTATGTTTTTATGCTGGCTCGGAAAGCACATGCATGGCAAGTCTATTTATATCACAATATAGATAATTTTACTGTCCTCTTACCTCCAGATTCTCTCGCTCTGCAGTATGAGCCAGAACGCCACTACTCCGCAGGGCTATTTCCACTTTCTCATACTAACAAGGTACATGAACAAACAAACAGTAGCGAAGGCATTCATAACACAGGTGCATAGGATTTGTCACACACAGTACTGGAACATTCTTTGACGAAGGTCTTACCTTCTGTTGAACCTCACTCAAAGTCTCAAGGACCTTGCACTTTTCATCAAATAGTTCAGCCACCTTCTTGCCCATTCGCCTCTCTTTGCCTGAATACATTCTGCTCTTTATCTGTAGAAACAGTGGAGCAAGTGAGATTCGGTCACGGCCCAATCAAAAGAGAGAATTCTGTTGGCCCTTATACCTGCATGCCAGGCAGTCAACTTACACATTGATAGAACCTGCAGCTGAACAATAGGAAAGTGCCAAACCCCAGTAAAGCAGTGACAATGACAGCTTCCCATGGTAGTCCGTACAGGTCAGGACCTGGCCTTATGTCATCAGGAAGGGATAATGCAACCTGGGTAGAGTAGTGGGTCGACATATTAATGGTAGGTCGCGACATCAAACTATATTATCTGTTGGTTGCATTCATTGCCTTAGTAGCTGCGAGAGGGGGAGGGAGATGCCCGTTTGGCATGGCTCGTTTTCAAAACTAATTTCTACAGTAAGATGTACAATAGGCCTGTTCAATGTTCATCTTGATCTGTAATCTTATTTAGGATTGTACGATTATGTGTGTGTGTGTGTGTTTAGGGGGGCAGGGATTGTCAGGTGTAACATAGTCACATAGGTGTTCTCAATGGAGGGAAATAAACATTGCAATATGGACATTTTATTTTATTGATGTTTGATTTAGTATATATAGCTAGTGCATCTTTTGATATGAAATGTACCAGCAGTGATATTTATATTATTATAATAATATCAATATGTGACCAAGAAGTAAAGGTAATTTTCTTTGCCAACAACAGCAAGGAACCAGTACAAGCTAACTGACTAACCGGCTACCTAAACGCCTATCTACAATAGACAGTTAAAGTTAGCAATAAACGTTAGCTACATGGATACAGTCAGACAGTGATTCTCGTGGCAGCTACATCGTCAACTGTCAGAACAAGACACTACTGTTGCCTTAACTGTTTTTAGCATAAGCTAAATTGAGTGCAAACTAGCTAGATAGCATTAAAATGCTAATTGGATTTTAAACTCACATCTCTCACTTTCTTCACAGCTAGCGAGTAATAATTCCTTGCGGTCATTTTAAAATCAGCCACTTCGGTAGCGACTGTTTCGCCACTTGTGTGATCTTCCATCTGTCGAATATTTCACATAAATATTATTTTCTGTATCAGACAGCTAGTTAGGTTAACATTAAAAAAAACGGATGCCCAGCTGTCATTTGGAAGTTGCGAGTTGGGTCACGTCATGTGGCTCAAACGTACGGAGGAAGTTGTCATCTTATCCACACACAATTCACAAAAAATACAAACTGTTCTTTATATTTATTCTTCTAAATGTGCTATTTGTTCATTCATGCAACTGTAATCTTACCTAATTTTCAAAATGTCTTATTTTACTTTTCAGGCAAAATTGCTAGTGTTTTGGTATAAACCCCCACTTTCTACCTAGTACTGAGTTGGTATATCCTGAACGTCACCAATTGTAAAACGCCACACTGGCATCATGAGCTTGAGGTGCATTTAAAGTGACACTCAAGTTGGTGAAAAAAAAAAATGCATACGTTGCCACCTATAAAATGTTTTGCAAACAACACCCTATTTATTCTCAGTCTCTATTCTCAGATATTCATAAACATAGAAGAAGTGACCATTCTCTCCAGCTGACCATAGGATTGTCACCAAACGACCTCCGCTGTCACCTGCCCTACCCTACCTGAGTAGGCCTGAGTGTTGATTTCTACCATTCAGCTACCTTTCCAGTGCTATGCTATATCCAAAACACTTCTTGTTTCTCACCTGGTTAACATCCTGAACCACCATCTGTATTCTCAACCTAAAATGCTCAGGTTATTGTTCAGCTATAGTGCAGTGTAGTGAAGCGCCAAAATCAACTCCAAAATGAAGGATTAGACTTAGGGGCAGACTCAGATGACATGTTGCATACCAGAGACACATTCCAGAGGTTTTAAAGGACCAGCATTTTCAACTATCATGTCAACGAATAGATTATCTTGTGTATTCTGTGACATCAAATTTATATAGGCCTACTAAAAATGAAGCAATATTCTATTCAATTATTTACACTGAACAAAATTATAAACGCAACACTTTTGTTTCTACCCCCATTCATCATGAGCTGAACTCAAAGATCTAAGACTTTCTCCATGTACACAAAAGGCCTATTTCTCTCAAATATTGTTCACAAATCTGTCTAAATCTGTGTTAGTGAGCACTTCTCCTTTGCCGAGATAATCCATCCACCTCACAGGTGTGGCACATCAAGATGCTGATCAGACAGCATGAGTATTGCACAGGTGTGCCTTAGGCTGGCCACAATAAAAGGCCACTCGAAAATGTGCAGTT